>KV006907.1:222616-294020 GCA_001598015.1 Dorcoceras hygrometricum
GTGAGCGTGCTCAAGGCCTATTGGATTTGATCCATACTGATGTGTGCGGCCCGTTTAGTATTGGTACTAAATATGGTCACACATAATTCATCACCTTTACCGATGATTACTCTAGGTATGGGTACTTGTACTTGATGAAGTACAAGTCTGAATCCTTTGAAAGGTTCAAAGAATTCAATGCTGAAGTAGAAAATCAATTAGACAAAAGTATTAAAGCACTTCGATCTGATCGAGGTGGTGAATACTTGAGTGCTGAATTTCAAGACTATCTGAAAGAGAATGGGATTCTCGCACAGTGGACCCCTCCGGCCACACCACAGCTCAATGGTGTAGCGGAGCGTCGTAATCGGACCTTGTTGGACATGGTTCGATCTATGATGAGCTTCACTGAACTTCTTACCTCGTTTTGGGGCTATGCGCTCGAAACGGCGGTAATGTTGTTGAACAATGTCCACACCAAGGCAGTGGATAAGACTCCATATGAGATATGGATGGACAAACCACCCAAGTACTCATACATGAGGATTTGGGGATGTCCTGCTTACGTGAAGCAGACGGTGGGAGATAAGCTGGATACGAGATCCATCTTATGCTACTTCATTGGGTATCCAAAGAATTCCATTGGATACTACTTCTACTATCCTAGCGAAACAAAAGTGTTTGTTTCTAGGAATGCCACCTTCATGGAAAGGGAATTTCTACTTGATAGAAAGGGAAAAATAGTAGAACTCGGAGAGGTTCGAGATCCAATCGAAGTACCAGGTGAGTCTCCTGCACCTACAGAGCCAATACCAGAAATGGTCGCACCTAGGAGATCCGAAAGGATTCCTAACGCTCCTGAGAGATATGGTTTTCTCCTTGAAGATGATCAAGGTGATCAAGTTGTTGGATCTGATCCATGAACTTTCAAGGAGGAAATTTCCGATGCTGATTCTAATTTGTGGCTTGAAGCAATGCAGTCTGAGTTTGACTCAATGCATGCTAACCAAGTTTGGACTCTTGTTAACCCTCCCAAAGGAATTGTTCCTATTGGGTGTAAATGGGTATACAAGAGGAAACTTGGTCCTGATGGTAAGGTAATGACCTACAAGGCACGACTGGTCGCAAAAGGTTACACTCAAAGGCAAGGTGTTGACTATGATGAAACCTTCTCGCCAGTCGCAATGTTCAAGTCAATTAGAATCTTGTTAACCATAGCCGCATGGTACGACTATGAGATATGGCAAATGGATGTGAAAACTGCGTTCCTTAATGGAAACATTAAGGAAGAGATCTATATGACGCAGCCTGAGGGTTTCACATCTGTTAAAGGCGAGCATAAGGTATGCAAACTTCAGAGATCGATCTACGGTCTCAAACAAGCATCACGAAGTTGGAACCTGAGATTAATTGAAACAATTAAGGAATTCAGTTTCATCAAGAATCCCGAGGAGCCATGTGTATATAAGAAGGTAGTTAAAAGCGCTATAACATTCCTGGTACTTTATGTTGATGACATTCTACTCATTGGGAATGATGTAGGAATGCCCCTACGGGTACAACAACAAAGCGCAGGGTATCCCCCTCTAACTGATACATATATATATATATATGCTATATGCTACTGGGACACACTAGCCACCTCCTGGGGTACCACCAGCTAGGTTAAACCCACGACCAGCTGTAGTACCTGGGTTTACCTGAAAACCACGCAACAAAGAAACAAACCAAGCCCCGGAGGGACATGGGGTGAAACCCCAGTACGGAGAGCAATAATACAACAGAAATAAACAGCAAGAAATGAAATGCAGGTGCTATGCATGAGACGCCGAAGAACAACGGAAAGCTCGACCCACAAGGGAGCTAAGGACTCAAACATAGCTCCAAGAATCATCGACGACATACAGTGGCCACGGGTGTGTTCACAGTGTGGTAGTGAGCCACTCGCCATGATACTACACCCACTTACCGGATGCATCAAACAACTCAACCTACTGTTGCCTCGGCCATGAACTGTGGTAGTTAACCACTCGGCTCATGGTGGCTACAATCCCAGCAGGGAGATGAGAGTGCGGTATCGCCGCTCGCCCTCACATCCTGGTAAGAAAACAATAACAATGCAACAATGGTACAAAGACTACCAAAACTGGAAAGGAATACCATGCGTGTATGTAACATGCGGGGATGCAAGCATATAAACATATGCAACGCAGCAAATACACAAATAGCATACACAATTCTCAACAGAACACAACCAGCAGGCACGGCAATTCCACATACCAGCGACTACAATTCATCCAAGCCATAACTTCGCTATAAAACAAGCTCAAATCCGTACCTTATACTGAGCAACAACTAACCCTGTGAGAAATCCCGAAGACTCTGGTAAAAGCCTGTTAAACACACGGCATACACAAAGTAAATCTAACAGGTTGCTAATCAAGCTCACGGCTGGGAGTCTCACTCCACCAACTGCCCAATATACCTCAACAATTACATAGAAAGCTTAAGAACTAAGGCTAGAAACAAGGTATCACCGAAAACCAGAACGTAGCTCTACCAAATCGACAGAACACTCGAACGGCAGCAACTTCGCGTTCCTCGAATAGCCAATTACAGCTTCTAAAACTGGTATGAATTGGAAGAGCTTCTCAAGAGGAGTCCAACGCTACCTCGCACGAGCCTAAACAACCACCGGAACGACGGGAAATCGCCGGAAAGCTCACGGCTGAACAGTGCTCTAGGGTACGAAAGATAAGGAACGAAAGGCTGGAATTATTTGCTAAGTATGGGAAAAGATATCACAATTCGAAGACCAAGTCTTCCTATAAATAGCACTAGCAACGACTGGAATCACTTCAAATAATTGTCCACCGACAAAACCAGTCGACACTAACAATTCCCCAAACCAGCAGACGCAAGAACCAACAGCTGAAGAAAATCTCGAGCCACGCTAAACAAATCCAGTCGCTAACTACAGTGATCATCACCAGTTGCAAGCTACCGTAGCGAACAATCTCTCGCAGCTGTACTGTTAGAGTAGATTCCCAACTAGCCAACTTGTGGCGTGTGGGTTTTATAGACTCTTGTACCAACAGTCTTTATATATGATATTCGCATTTACTTATATGGCATTCTTTACTTTCATTATGTGTGTAATGATTTACAATTGCGTTGAGTAAAGACCTAGAATGCACTGAAGCGTATGTTAGATGTGATAGTGGGTATGACGGCTACATGAAACACATCTAATAGTCGCTGTGTATTCTGAACATGTTCCTAGTCGATTGGGCCGTCAAAGTGAGGATAAGGCCGCCCGAGTTCGAGACTAGTATTTGCGATGCGAAGTACCATGTTTCATTGGTAGGGAACATTGTGATGTTCTGAGCATCCAGATAGATAGTGACCTGGTGATCTATCGAACTACCCTCCTTCGGACTTTCCAAGTGGTTACCATTTGTCGAGTGGATAAGTCCGAGGTCTTGGTTGTACTGATTAGTCCTCATGACTCGAAACGTCATTGAGACTCTATATGATAGGCGTCTCACTTTGACCCGTTTGCCGACTCACTTGGGGTCATGAAGCGTCGGGATTGGGTGAGACCCCGATGCATGTAGGAGTCGACGCATCGTTGTCGAGGATTCACCGCTCGCTGACATGCGTGGATATCCTATGATATCTGAGGGGATAATAGTGTATAAATCTCTGGCCAGAGTACTAGAAGTGTTTTAGGTAAATGTGTTTACCTAGTTACACTCGCGATGTCACTATTAGATCTCCAAGATGTATGCATAGTTATCGGATCTTTAGCGACTCTCGATTTACCAATGGTCGTTGATCTGATCGGGATATATGGATTGAAAGGACCGTACTGTACGCTAACCACGACCGACTGGTTCTTGCAGGAACTATCAGTGATACCTAGGGGATCATGGAGCGATGTTGCTAGATGCTTTACCATGATCCGTTGGGCAGGTCCGGAATTGTGATTCCGGAGCCACAATGGTTGTGGGCCCACGACTAGTTGTATGATGCATGTAGGAGTCGACGCATCGTTGTCGAGGATTCACCGCTCGCTGACATGCGTGGATATCCTATGCTATCTGAAGGGATAATAGTGTATAAATCTCTGGCCAGAGTACTAGAAGTGTTTTAGGTAAATGTGTTTACCTAGTTACACTCGCGATGTCACTATTAGATCTCCAAGATGTATGCATAGCTATCGGATATTTAGCGACTCTCGATTTACCAATGGTCGTTGATCTGATCGGGATATATGAATTGAAAGGACCGTACTGTACGCTAACCACGACCGACTGGTTCTTGCAGGAACTATCAGTGATACCTAGGGGATCATGGGGCGATGTTGCTAGATGCTTTACCATGATCCGTTGGGCAGGTCCGGAATTGTGATTCCGGAGCCACAATGGTTGTGGGCCCACGGCTAGTTGTATCCCTGAACCATTGAGGGTCACACAAATACTGGATTCGAGATTCCCTCACGGATACTCAGCTCAATGTGTTGAGCACGAGAAGAAGATTTTAGGGAGTGCGACTTCCTAAAAGTCAACAGGGGTCAAACCGGGGTTTCCCGCTGTTGAGGGGCAAAACGGTCATTTTGCAATTTAGGGTTAGATGATCTGAAAAATTGTTTTTCACATCATAACATTCAGTTTTGGAAATTGAGTCGATCGGTTCGATCTGATCGGCGATCGAAGTTACGATGAAGTCGCAGCAATGGATATCGTCATTTGGACCCGGGCCCGATGGGCCGGTCCAAGTCCATTGTTAGTCTACTTAATGTAGACTTGAGGAATTTAATCATAACTTACAACACAAATCAATTCATAACCCTAAACCTAAGCTCTACACGCCGCCGCCCCCTCTCCTCTCTTGCGCCGCCGCCGATCTTCGCCGGAAATTTGTTTCCGGCCGATTCGAAGAGGAGAATCCGTTCGTGAAAAATTCGTCAGTGCTTCTAGTGCAGCCTGATGAAGGAGTCTCGGTTTTGGTCGTGGACCGGATTGGCGATTATCTACCGCAATCTACCAAGAAGAGCCGGGTTCTTGTAATTCCGGTTGGATCCAGGACGGCTAGCTGTATCCCTGAACCATTGAGGGTCACACAAGTACTGGATTCGAAATTCACACACGGATACTCAGCTCAATGTGTTGAGCATATGAAGAGGATTTTGGGGAGTGCGACTTCCTAAAAGTCAACAAGGGTCAAATCGTGATTTCCCGCTGTTGAGGGGCAAAACGGTCATTTTGCACTCGGGTTCTGAAAAATAGTTTTTCAGATCATAGTATTCAGTTTTGGAAACTGAGTCGATCGGTCCGATCTGATCGGCGATCGGAGTTACGATGAAGTCTCGGTGATGGAGATGAACGGAATGTTCATCCGTTGGACCCGGGCCCGTTGGGCCGGATCCAAATCCATCACTAAGTCTATTTAATGTATAGACTTAAGACATAATCACATACAATCACTACACAACTAAACCCTAAACCTAGCTCTTGGCCGCCGCCCCTTCCCTCCTCCAAAAAGCCGCCGCCGCCGCCCTTGTGCGCCGCCGCCGCCGCCGCCACCAAGTGCCGCCGGAATTTGTTCCGGCCAATCTTGACGAGGAGAATCCATCCGCGCCGATCTCGTTAGGCCTTCTAGTGCAGGCTGATGCAGGAGTCTCGCATCCGGTCGTGGACCTGATTGACGTAGTCTACCGCCATCTACCGTGAAGTGCCGGTTTCCTCGAGAAACTGGTCGGAGCCAGGCACGAGTTGCCAGCAAGGTAGCAATCTAAACGCCCTATGAATGTCATAGCATGTTTTTGTTTTAAACTGTATTGATCGTCTCCCGGTATTGTTTTTGTTCTTCCGCTGCCTCGCCGGGAGGCGTAATCCGGATCCGCCGTGGTTCCCAACAACACCAGCCCCGCAGACTGTGTGACTAACTTCACTTATTTTACGCCTCAGTGAGAAAGGCTACAAGGACTTGTTTAACGTCTCTGTCCAAAGACTACACACACTTCTTTAACGTCTCAGTGAGAAAGACAACTAGACTTGTTTAACGTCTCTGTCCAAAGACTACAATGGAAGTCGTTTGATTTGATTCACTCAACTATTCTGTTTAAGCTCACTTCTCTCATATGTGAGTGAATCTGTGTGTGAGAAATATACAGTGTAAGCTCTCTCTCAAATATATTCTCACACCCTGGAAAGTGATCCTAGATCGAGCTGGTTGTTCGTTGTCTTTCCAGGTCTAGTGTTGTGCATTTTTCTGATTTATGCGTTTTGGTTTGCACAAAACTGTTACGACTTCATTCTTCTCAGCTCTACATCATTTCGCTGCATGTGCTCTTATTTATAGCCTCGCATAAAAATATGTCCGTTGGACACAAAGTAGTAGACCTTGAAAGGTCTTCTGACACTGTTGTACTTTGCGTCCTTTGTCAATAAATGCGTTGCAGGCTTATCTTCACTTTAGTCACGTGAGCACTGTTCTGAGAAGACGGTACAAGCAAGTTAATTTGAATTACTAAACAGTGTTTGTCGTTTAGCGTTGTATTCAAATTACTTGCTCGTCGATTTGATATCATCTGTCATGCTATCTGAGCTGGTTTGACTTTAACCAGCTCGCCAGCCTGTTCATCAATTTGATCTGCTTTGAGATGGTCTTTGTTCGAGCTGGTTGCTCCTTAACGCTATTCAAAGATCTCTTCTTCTCCTCTAGTTTGCAACCGCTCTTGAGCAACTATTCTAATTTGCTCTTGTCAGCTGATCTTCATCATCTTCCGAGCGTTGAGCTGATTTGACCTTAACTAGCTTGATTCTGCTCTTTGTTCTCAGCTGCTCCCAAGCTGGTTTTTCTTTAACCATCTTGCCAGCTTGTTCGCCGTTCAGTTCTCCACAGAACTGCTCTTGTGCGAGCAGGTTTCTCAGCTGGTTTACTTCCCAGCTGATCTTCGAGCTGGTTTGCACTGAGCTTGTTACCCAGCTCGATTCCATCTCTGTAGCAGCTTGCAGGCTTATAATCCGGCTGGGGAACTAAGTATGAGAATACGCAAGTGTGGGATCATCTTGCATATTTCCGCATAGGACCATTGTTGTCCCCTCCGAAATGGTTCGACTACTTTGTCGAGACCTAAGCCATTCGTCGGCCAAACATCTTTGTTTAGGCCTCCGAAATTGCGTTGGCTACACACTCAATCACTGCTCTTGTACACTGCACTTGATCTGCACTTGAGCATTCTGCGCTTCAACTCTGCACTTCAATTCTGCTCTTGATTCTGCGCTTGAACTGCTCTTCAGACTCTGCGCTTGATCTTCGTGCTGCTCCAACATCCAGCTGATGAACCAGCTTGATGTTCCCTGCACTTCTGGAAGTAAACTGCCGAACCAGTTTGGGCTTCCCCTTACTGTTCCAGCTTGATATCTTCGACCAGTCCAGCTCAGGCGTCCCTTCACTGTCCTAGATTGGATATCTTCACGTCTACTCCAGTCTAAGAAAGCTGCGCATGTCAAGTAGAGCATTAGTACTTAGAAGCAGATTTTGTATGAATCAAAACTTAGATTCTGATCTGTAAACACAGATCCAACAATCTCCCCCTTTTTGATTAACACAAAATCTGGATAAACATATGCATGTATGTTTATGCTCAAAGATATTTCTCCCCCTTTTTGTGGGAATCAAAAAGAGTTATGAACTGTCTCCCCCTTAATATTTAAAACAAAACTCCCCCTCAACAAAACATGGGGTAATTATATTTTTGAAATAAAACGATTTTATGCATGGGAAGACAGTTTGTCGAAAGCTTTGTGTATGCATGAGATTTTGAAAACAAGGTCTATTCTACTCGAACTTTCTCATACATATAGACCAGAGGAGCATCAAGAAATATGCCTCCCCCTATCCATATGCTAAGGTTTGAAAACTTAAAAATTTTGTAGCACAGACAGGCTTACGAACGGATATCAGAGCGCAAACTTTTTAACAACATTTTTCTAAGAAAATGCACTATTCAAGAACAACCTGCTCTGATACCACTTGTTGGGATCGAATTCCCTCTATAGATGTGCAATGAATAGTTATTCGATCAATAACTAGTGCTAGAGGGTGTAACCAGATCGAATGACAAGACGCAGGATTCAGCCAGAAGTTGAAGCCGGGTTCGCAAAGATCAGGTTGGTTTTAGCTTGAGTTAAAACCAGCCCGATACAAGGCGAGCGCTAAACATGCTGATTCCAGTCGGAAGCCAGCTCGACACTTTGGCCGAACGATCTGGTTAACTTAACTTGAGCTGCAATAGCTCAGTGTTCTTGAATACTTTGTGCACCGAGATACAGATTGAGTAATGTAAATAAAACATGCGGAAATAACTCAAACTGCACTCTATCGTTCGAAGCCCAATTAAACAGTTATAAACGCGTAAGAAAATATGTAATGCGTATGAGTGTAAATACTGAAAACAGTAAAGAAAGATACGCTGAATTTGTTTCTGGAAGTTCGGAGCTCAATCTCCTACATCTCCCCTTCTTCCGCCACGGGAAGGATCCACTAGAAGACTTTGATTACAACGACCCTCGTTACAACCCACTCTCTACGACCAGCAGCCGCAAGAACTCCTAGCTTCTACCATTGCACGCCAGCCTCGTAGACTGTGTGACTAACTTCACTTCTTTTACTCCTCAGTGAGAAAGGTTACAAGGACTTGTTTAAAGTCTCTGTCCAAAGACTACACACACTTCTTTAACGTCTCAGTGAGAAAGACAACTAGACTTGTTTAACGTCTCTGTCCAAAGACTACAATGGAAGTCGTTTGATTTGATTCACTCAACTATTCTGTTTAATCTCACTTCTCTCATATGTGAGTGAATCTGTGTGTGAGAAATATACAGTGTAAGCTCTCTCTCAAATGTATTCTCACACCCTGGAAAGTGCTCCTAGATCGAGCTGGTTGTTCGTTGTATTTCCAGGTCTAGTGTTGTGCATTTTTCTGATTTATGCGTTTTGGTTTGCACAAAACTGTTACGACTTCATTCTTCTCCGCTCTACATCATTTCGCTGCATGTGCTCTTATTTATAGCCTCGCATAAAAATATGTCCGTTGGACACAAAGTAGTAGACCTTGAAAGGTCTTCTGACACTGTTGTACTTTGCGTCCTTTGTCAATAAATGCGTTGCAGGCTTTTCTTCACTTTAGTCACGTGAGCACTGTTCTGAGAAGACGGTACAAGCAAGTTAATTTGAATACTAAACAGTGTTTGTCGTTTAGCGTTGTATTCAAATTACTTGCTCGACGATTTGATAGCATCTGTCATTCTATCTGAGCTGGTTTGACTTTAACCAGCTCGCCAGCCTGTTCATCAATTTGATCTGCTTTGAGCTGGTCTTTGTTCGAGCTGGTTGCTCCTTCACGCTATTCAAAGATTTCTTCTTCTCCTCTCGTTTGCAACCGCTCTTGAGCAACTCTTCTAATTTGCTCTTGTCAGCTGATCTTCATCATCTTCCGAGCGTTGAGCTGATTTGACCTTAACTAGCTTGATTCTGCTCTTTGTTCTCAGCTGCTCCCAAGCTGGTTTTTCTTTAACCAGCTTGCCAGCTTGTTCGCCGTTCAGTTCTCCACAGAACTGCTCTTGTGCGAGCTGGTTTCTCAGCTGGTTTACTTCCCAGCTGAACTTCGAGCTACTTTGCACTGAGCTTGTTACCCAGCTCGATTCCATCTCTGTAGCAGCTTGCAGGCTTATAATCCGGCTGGGGAACTAAGTATGAGAATATGCAAGTGTGGGATCATCTTGCATATTTCCGCATAGGACCATTGTTGTCCCTTCCGAAACGGTTCGACTACTTTGTCGATACCTAAGCCATTCATCGGCCAAACATCTTTGTTTAGGCCTCCGAAATTGCGTTGGCTACGCACTCAATCACTGCTCTTGTACACTGCACTTGATCTGCGCTTGAGCTGTTCTGCACTTGAGCATTCTGCGCTTCAACTCTGCACTTCAATTCTGCTCTTGATTCTGCGCTTGAACTGCTCTTCAGACTCTGCGCTTGATCTTTGTGCTGCTCCAACATCCAGCTGATGAACCAGCTTGATGTTCCCTGCACTTCTGGAAGTAAACTGCTGAACCAGTTTGGGCGTCCCCTTACTGTTCGAGCTTGATATCTTCGACCAGTCCAGCTCAGGCGTCCCTTCACTGTCCTAGATTGGATATCTTCACGTCTACTCCAGTCTAAGCAAGCTGCGCATGTCAAGTAGAGCATTAGTACTTAGAAGCAGATTTTGTATGAATCAAAACTTAGATTCTGATCTGTAAACACAGATCCAACAATCTCCCCCTTTTTGATTAACACAAAATCTGGATAAACATATGCATGTATGTTTATGCTCAAAGATATTTCTCCCCCTTTTTGTGGGAATCAAAAAGAGTTATAAACTGTCTCCCCCTTAATATTTAAAACAAAACTCCCCCTCAACAAAACATGAGGTAATTATATTTTTGAAATAAAACGATTTTATGCATGGGAAGACAGTTTGTCGAAAGCTTTGTGTATGCATGAGATTTTCAAAACAAGGTCTATGCTACTCGAAATTTCTCATACATATAGACCAGAGGAGCATCAAGAAATATGCCTCCCCCTATCCATATGCTAAGGTTTGAAAACTTAAAAATTTTGTAGCACAGACAGGCTTACGAACGGATATCAGAGCGCAAACTTTTTAACAACATTTTTCTAAGAAAATGCACTATTCAAGAACAACCTGCTCTGATACCACTTGTTGGGATCGAATTCCCTCTATAGATGTGCAATGAATAGTTATTCGATCAATAACTAATGCTAGAGGGTGTAACCAGATCGAATGATAAGACGCATGATTCAGCCAGAAGTTGAAGCCGGGTTCACAAAGATCAGGTTGGTTTCAGCTTGAGTTAAAACCAGCCCGATACAAGGCGAGCGCTAAACATGCTGATTCCAGTCGGAAGCCAGCTCGACACTTTGGCCGAACGATCTGGTTAACTTAACTTGAGCTGCAATAGCTCAGTGTTCTTGAATACTTTGTGCACCGAGATACAGATTGAGTAATGTAAATAAAACATGCGGAAATAACTCAAACTGCACTCTATCGTTCGAAGCCCAATTAAACAGTTATAAACGCGTAAGAAAATATGTAATGCGTATGAGTGTAAATACTGAAAACAGTAAAGAAAGATACGCTGAATTTGTTTCTGGAAGTTCGGAGCTCAATCTCCTACATCTCCCCTTCTTCCGCCATGGGAAGGATCCACTAGAAGACTTTGATTACAACGACCCTCGTTGCTCTACGACCAGCAGCCGCAAGAACTCATAGCTTCTACCATTGCACACCAGCCTCGCAGACTGTGTGACTAACTTCACTTCTTTTACGTCTCAGTGAGAAAGGTTACAAGACTTGTTTAAAGTCTCTGTCCAAAGACTACACACACTTCTTTAACGTCTCAGTGCGAAAGACAACTAGACTTGTTTAACGTCTCTGTCCAAAGACTACAATGGAAGTCGTTTGATTTGATTCACTCAGCTATTATGTTTAAGCTCACTGCTCTCATACGTGAGTGAATCTGTTTGTGAGAAATATACAGTGTAATCTCTCTCTCAAATGTATTCTCACACCCTGGAAAGTGCTCCTAGATCGAGCTGGTTGTTCGTTGTCTTTCCAGGTCTAGTGTTGTGCATTTTTCTGATTTCTGCGTTTTGGTTTGCACAAAACTGTTATGACTTCATTCTTCTCAGCTCTACATCATTTTGCTGCATGTGCTCTTGTTTATAGCCTCGCATAAAAATATGTCCGTTGGACACAAAGTAGTAGACGTTGAAAGGTCTTCTGACACTGTTGTACTTTGCTTCCTTTGTCAATAAATTCATTGCAGGCTTTTCTTCACTTTAGTCACGTGATCACTATTCTGAGAAGACGGTACAAGCAAGTTAATTTGAATACTAAACAGTGTTTGTCGTTTAGCGTTGTATTCAAATTACTTGCTCGTCGATTTGATAGCATCTGTCATGCTATCTGAGCTGGTTTGACTTTAACCAGCTCGCCAGCCTGTTCATCAATTTGATCTGCTTTGAGCTGGTCTTTGTTCGAGCTGGTTGCTCCTTCACGCTGTTCAAAGATCTCTTCTTCTCCTCTCGTTTGCAACCGCTCTTGAGCAACTCTTCTAATTTGCTCTTGTCAGCTGATCTTCATCATCTTCTGAGCGATGAGCTGATTTGACCTTAACCAGCTTGATTCTGCTCTTTGTTCTCAGCTGCTCCGAAGCTGGTTTGTCTTTAACCAGCTTGCCAGCTTGTTCGCCGTTCAGTTCTCAACAGAACTGATCTTGTTTGATCTGCTTTGAGCTGGTCTTTGTTCGAGCTGGTTGCTCCTTCACGCTGTTCAAAGATCTCTTCTTCTCCTCTCGTTTGCAACCGCTCTTGAGCAACTCTTCTAATTTGCTCTTGTCAGCTGATCTTCATCATCTTCTGAGCGATGAGCTGATTTGACCTTAACCAGCTTGATTCTGCTCTTTGTTCTCAGCTGCTCCGAAGCTGGTTTGTCTTTAACCAGCTTGCCAGCTTGTTCGCCGTTCAGTTCTCAACAGAACTGATCTTGTGCGAGCTGGTTTCTCAGCTGGTTTACTTCCCAGCTGATCTTCGAGATGGTTTGCACTGAGCTTGTTACCCAGCTCGATTCCATCTTTGTACCAGCTCGCAGGCTTATAATCCGGCTGGGGAACTAAGTATGAGAATATGCAAGTGTGGGATCATCTTGCATATTTCCGCATAGGACCATTGATGTCCCCTCCGAAACGGTTCGACTACTTTGTCGAGAACTAAGCCATTCGTCGGCCAAACATCTTCGTTTAGGCCTCCGAAATTGCGTTGGCTACGCACTCAATCACTGCTCTTGTACACTGCACTTGATCTGCGCTTGAGCTGTTCTGCACTTGAGCATTATGCGCTTCAACTCTGCACTTCAATTCTGCTCTTGATTCTGCGCTTGAACTGCTCTTCAGACTCTGCACTTGATCTTCGTGCTGCTCCAACATCCAGTTGATGAACCAGCTTGATGTTCCCTGCACTTCTGGAAGTAAATTGCCGAACCAGTTTGGGCATCCCCTTACTGTTCCAGCTTGTTCGACCAGTCCATCTCAGGCGTCCCTTCACTGTCCTAGCTTGGATATCTTCACGTCTACTCCAGTCTAAGCAAGCTTCGCATGTCAAGTAGAGCATTAGTACAATAGAAGCAGATTTTGTGTGAATCAAAACTTAGATTCTGCTCTGTAAACACAGATCCAACAGTGTTGCTCCGTATTAGACCTCTGATATGATATGTTCACTACTAGGTTTAGTTCAGCTCTCTCGATCCGACTTCTGCTGAGCTGATACCAGCTTCAGACACTCAGACCGCCTTCAAGCTGACGCTAGCTTATGTCCATAACTTCCAATAAGCTTAGAATCCTTAAATTAGCACGGCTGCCAGTTTGTGCGTGTTCAGAACTTTTTTAGGGACTGGACTTTTCTTTTGCTAAATTAAGAACTTTGGGGTTCAAATTGATAAGCACAGAAAATGTCGATCTAGTTTACAATTACAGTTCGCTACAAATTTCTGGGCTAAAACGCAATTAAACGCAAACCATATGCAAGAACTGGAAAAAAGATCTGAACAAACAAAAAGGCGCGGAACTAAAACAGATCTGGTCTTTGAATTAACAAAACTGGATAATTCATTAAGCGATAATTCTGGTACAGGTTTCACAAAATAAGAAACTCGAAATCTGTCATAATACAAAACTATAACAAAAGTTTTGTACATCGAAATCTAAAACTGAATAAGAACGACAACGGAAAACAGATGTCCACGATAAACACATCTCTCTGATCAGCTCATCACCATCCAGCTCCTACTGCTCGTCACCTGTACTCAATGAAAACTAGAAGCCTAGAAGCTCAGCATGTAAGATCTGGAATATCGAAAACATATAACACATGCAAACGATATCTGTTACTTTACTGGAATCTGAATCTGAATGTCTTAAGAATAAATAAGCTAAATAACATGAACTGTGAAATCTGTATGAATGAAAGCATAAGCATATACGTTCTGAAATAATTTTCTTTAAGCTTGGTGATTAAAATCACACTGAGCTCTATTATTTCTTTTCTGGTACTTATGGCAAGACTCCTGTACATAAGGTCTGTCGTTTGATCAAACTCTGTATCTGAATGAGAGAGCTGGGTACAAAACCCATCTATCGCATATAAAGGGTATACAGTACGTAGATCATATCTTAGTCCCTTCCGTAGTTGAAAGGGGCACACTGGTTCGTCAGCCAGCGTCCTCACCCTCTTCTGTGACATTCTGTTGTCGCCATAATCTATAAAACTTTTCTGTAAAACGTTTCTGAAAACATTTCTTTCTGCTCTTTCTTTCTTTCGTAAATCTGTTTTTCTTTTCATTCTGGTACGGTTTGCTGGTTTTATATTTTTGCTGATGTTCTGAAACACCTTGAGGATTCTCTGTAATACTTGTGAAGATGAAAACTAAATAAAGTCACTCAAATCTGTTCTAATGAATCGAATAAATCTTTTGAATTGAAGCGGAAATGAACAAGGAATTCAAATCTGTAATATCTATATCTATCGAAGAAGATCTGATTGATAGAAAGATGAAATCTGAATTATACGTGCATATCAACAAAGAAGAAAGAATTCAGATTTGACCTATTGGTCAACTTAGATTCGACCTGGTCAATGAAACAGATTTTGACCAAATTCAGATTTGGAACAAAAACTTGGATCTGAACTTTAAGTAACATAGAAACAGAACTCTAACTTAGAATCTGCCCAATATGGAAATTCAACTTTTGGTCTAAGAACCAGATTTCAGACTTAATCAATCGAACGAATGCAAACAACGAAGGAAACCTCAGTTTGAAGAAATCAAAAGATCTCAAGAAATTTCTGGAATCAATCGTAGAAGCTACTTGTAAGCTACTTCTAAGAAAATCTTTAGAATTCTCAAGAAACTACTGGACGAACATCATCAAAAAATTTTCTAACATCTTCCTGGATCAAAATCACAGTAAACACGTACTTCATCATAAAAACAGAGCATGAACTTTTCTTTTGTTTGAAGAACAGCTGTAGCAACTTCTCAAACCTTTAAAACCACACACAAACATGCATACCAAACTGAAATATACTTTCATGAGTGTAGCAAGAAACAGAACTTGCCTGAATTCTGTAACACAATTACAGATGGAATCTGGAAAATCACGTATGCACCGCTTGTCTCCTTCGAAAAGCTTTGAAATTTTTTGCTCGGTTTCTTCACAGAGAGCACCGTTTGCTTTTTGGAAAGTGTTTTGGTTGAAAAATGATGATGCATGATGAGGCTAACATCCTATATATATGATTTACAATGCCTAAGGATGAAACACATTTAATCAATATATCAAAATCTTTAAAAAAGTGCTAATCTATTTTAAAATGAAATCTAATGCTATAAAACCGAACCATTTTTATTTAAAAATAATGATTCAATTGGTGCTAATCTATTTTAAAATGAAATCTAATGCTATAAAACCGAACCATTTTTATTTAAAAATAATGATTCAATTGGCTTGTAAGGATCGACCAAACAACTCCTGCAATTGCATTCTCAAATCTGAAACACAACTCGATAAGAATGAGAGCTGATCTTACGTGTTCTCAAATCTTGAATTCAACCGAAATAAAAGTTGAATAAAGTAGCATTTCAATTTAATCTCTCAATTCTTATAACTTCTAATTGTGGCTAATAAAATTTCTGGGCGTTACAATCTACCCTCCTTAAAAGAATTTCGTCCCCGAAATTACTTACTTAAACAAATCTGGGTAGCTTCTCTGCATATCAGATTCGACTTCCCAAGTAGCTTCTCTTTCAGTGTGGTTTGCCCACTGAATCTTAATCATAGGGATAGTCCTATTCCGTAACTTATGATTTTCTCTTGAAAGAATCTTCTCTGGAACTTCTTCGTAAGTCAGATCTGACGATAGTTGGATAGGCTCAGACCTAAGCACATGCGAAGGATTCGCAATTGTTAGAGTAGGTGCCCAACTAGCCAACTTGTGGCGTGTGGGTTCTTGTTGACTCTATGTAAAACGATCTTTATTATGAAATTCTCATTCTGTTATGGCATTCTTTATCTTCATTATTATGATTAAAATTATTGGATAAAGACCTTGAATGCACTATAGTGTATGTTAGATGTGATAGTTGATTTGGTTGCTATCATGAAACACATCTAATAGTCATTGTGTATTCTAAACATGTTCCTAGTCAATTGGACCGTCCAAAATAGGATAAGGGCCGCCCGAGCTTGAGACTAGCATCTGCGATGTGACGTATCACGTTTCATTGGTAGGGAACATAGTGATGTTCTGAGCATGCATATGGGTAGTGACCTGGTGATCTATCGAACTACCCTCGTTCGAACTTTCCAAGTGGTTACCATTTGTCGAGTGGATTAAGTCCGAGGTCTTGTTTGTACAGATTAGCCCTCATTACTCGAAACGTCATTGAGACTCTACATGATAGATGCCTCACGTTACCATTTGTCGAGTGGATTAAGTCCGAGGTCTTGTTTGTACAGATTAGCCCTCATTACTCGAAACGTCATTGAGACTCTACATGATAGATGCCTCACTTTGACCCGTTTACCGACTCAGTTGGGGTCATCAGGTGGTGGGGTTGAGTGAGGTCCCGATGCATGTAGGAGTCGATGCTTCATTGTCGAGGATTCACTGCTCGCCCTTGTGCGTGGATATCCTATGCTATCTGAGGAGATAATAGTGTGATAAATCTCTGGCCAGAGTACTAGATGTGTTTTGGGTAAATGGGTTTACCTACTAACACATGCGATGTCACTATTTGATCTCCAAGATGTATGCATGGTTATTGGATCTCTAGCGACTCTCGATTTACCAATGGTCGTTGATCTGTTCGGTATATTTGAGTTGAAAGGACCGTACTATACGCTAACCATGACCGACTGGTTCTTGCAGGCACTATCAGTGATACCTAGATGATCATGGGGCGATGTTTCTAGACGCTTTACCATGATCCGATGGGTTGTCCAAAAATGTGGTTTTGGAGTCACAAATGTTGTGAGCCCACGGCTAGCTGTATCCCTGAACCATTTAGGGTCACACAAGTACTGGTTTCTCAATTCCCGTACGTAAATTAAGCTCAATTTGTTAAGTATAGTATGAGGAAGGATGTAAGTGTGACTTCCTAAAATTAAATATGGTGAAAATGCAATTTCTTTAAGCTTGTACTAGTTTGACTATCCTTAAAACTTATAGGGGTCTAACTGCTATTTTGGATTAGGTGGTCTGAAAAATTGTGTTCGCGTCATAATGCTCACTTTTTTAAACTGTGTAAAAATCTGTCCGATCTGATCGTCGATCGGGATTATGATGGAGCCACAGCGATGGACTTGAAACCAATGTACACCTGGGCCTGGGCCCGAGCCAAGCCCATTAACTTGGTTTAAGCCCATGGAAAATCTATAAATAGGGGTCCTGTGGTATTCATTTGAAACGTACCAAAAGCTCATCAGCTAATATTTTCTCCCTTCCTCTCCTCCCCTCGCCGCCGCCGGAATTTATTTCGACCATTCCAGCGAGGAGATTCCGTCCGTGAAACTTTCGTCGGTTTTATAGTGCAAACCAGCGAAGGAATTGAGATTTCGGTCATGGATCGGATTAGGATGCTGTAACTGTTCAATCGTTGAAGTGCCAATTTCCCCGTGGAATTGGTCGGAGCCAGGCGCCTAGACGCCAGTAAGGTATATTCTAAAAATTTTATAAATGTTTTTAATTAATTATATAGGTGTATTGACCGTTCCCGGGCTCCAAATTTTTAATTCTTCCCCTGCGCCCTGGGAGCGGGATTCGGATCCGCCTCTGCGCCAACATCAATGTATTTCCTAAGTGCTGATATGTGAAACACATTATGCATAGCCGACATCTCTTGAGGCAATGCTAGACGATAGGCTAAGTTTCAATCTTTTCCAAAATCTGAAATGGTCCAATAAATCTAGGACTCAATTTTCCTTTTCGTCCAAATCTCAATACTCCATTCATAGGTGTTATCTTCAAAAACACATGATCTCCTACTTCAAAATTCAAATCCCGGTGGTGGCTATCTGCATAGATCTTTTGTCTACTCTGTGATGTCTTCATTCGATCACGAATTCTTTTGATAGCTTCAACAGTCTGTTCTATAATATCTGGTCCCATTTCTGTCCTTTCACTTACATCATCCCAATGTATCGGTGATCTACATTTCCTACCATACAGAAGCTTCGTAGGGAGCCATTTCTATCGAAGCTTGGTAACTATTGTTATAGGTGAACTCAACTAAGGGCAATTTAGAATCCCAGATCTGCAAAGTCGAGAACACACGAACGAATCAAATCTTCCACTGTTTGAATAACTCTTTTTTATTGTTCTTTCTATGGATTGAACGCCGTACTGAAGGTTAAATTAGTTCCCATGGATTTATGTAGACTTTTCCAAAACATCAAGGTAAATCTGGGATCTCGATCTGATACTATCGAACTTGGAATTCCATGGATTCTGACTATTTCCTTAACATACAATTCAGCATACCTAGTTAGATCATACATCGTCTTAACTGGCAAAAAGTGTGCTGACTTGGTTAATCTATCAATGATAACCCATATAGCATTAAATCCATGGAGTGTCCTAGGTAATCCTACAACGAAATCCATCGCTATATTATCCCACTTCCATACTGGTATAGGGAGAGGCTTTAACATCCCAGCTGGTCTATGATGCTCTGCCTTAACTTGCGGGCATGTTAAACATTCGGAAACAAAGCTGGAGATATCTCGTTTCATCCCCCTGGCCACCAAAACAGATGTTGTAAATCTTTATACATCTTCGTTCCTCCTGGGTGAATTGAATACGGTGTTTTATGGGCTTCACTCATAATCTCTTTGCGCAAATCATCTGTGCGCGGTACCCACAACCTATTCTGGTATCTCACAATTCCCCCTTCTGTCGTTTAAAGATTTTCTCCTCTATCTTCATCCTGATTCTTCCACTTCTGTATCTCTTTAACATACAATTAAGCATACCTATTCAGATCATACGTTGTCTTAACGGGTAAGAAATGCGCTGACTTGGTTAATCTATCAATGATAACCCATATAGCATTAAATACTTGGAGTGTCCTAGGTAACCCTACAACGAAATCCATCGCTATTTATCCCATTTCCATACTGGTATAGGGAGAGGCTTTAACATCCTAGCTGGTCTTTGATGCTCTGCTTTAACTTGCTGGCATGTAAAACACTCGGAAACGAAATTGGATATATCTCGTTTCATCCATGGCCACCAAAACAGATGTTGCAAATCTTTATACATCTTCGTTCCTCCTGGGTGAATTGAATACGGTGTGTTATGGGCTTCATTCATAATCTCTTTGCACAAATCATCTGTGCGCGGTAACCACAACCTATTTTGGTATCTCACAATTCCCCCTTCTGTCGTATCAAGATTTCCTTCTCTGTCTTCATCCTGCTTCTTCCACTTCTGAAGTTGATCATCCCTTGCTTGACCATCTCTAATCCGATCTTTCAAAGTAGACTGTATCGTAAGAAGTGATAGCTTAGCAGCATTCTCTTTCGTGACTATTCCCAATTCAAATATGTTACTATCTCTCGCTGATGGAATCTGAACTGAGATCTGAGCTAAAACCACGTTTCTTCTGCTTAACGCATCTGCTACTACGTTGGATTTTCCTTGGTGGTACACAATCATAATTTTTAACCAGTTCGAGCCATCTTCTTTGTCTCATATTAAGCTCTTTCTAGGTAAAAGAATACTTAAGGCTCTTATGGTCTGTGAAGATTTCGCATTTCTCTCCATAAAGATAATGTCTCCAAATCTTTAATGCGAAAACCACTGCTGCTAATTCTAAGTCATGCGTAGGGTAATTTTTCTCATGAATCTTCAACTGTCTAAAAGCATAGGCAATCACCTTCTTGTCTTGCATTAAAACAGCTCCTAATCCTGTCTTCGACGCATCTGTGAAAATCACAAAATTTCCTTTCCCTGATGGTAACGTCAAAACAGGGGCTTCTATTAATGCCAGCTTTAATTTCTCAAAACTGGACTGACATTCTTGGGCCAATCATACTTAGCATTCTTCTTAGTCAATGACGTAAAAGGGACATCTATCTTACAAAATCCCTCTATAAATCTTCGATAATAACCTGCTAGTCCTAAGAAACTACGAACCTCTGTTACGCTCTTAGGTACAGGACATTCTCGAACAGCTTCTACCTTAGAAGGATTTACTTCTATCCCATTATTCGAAATAATATGTCCAAGAAATACAACATTTTCAATCCAAAATTCACATTTACTAAATTTAAACAGTTGCTTAGTCCTCAAAATCTGCAAAATTTCTCTAAGATGATCTGCGTGCTCAAATATGTTCTTAGAGTAGATTAGAATGTTGTTTATGAACACAATAACGAATCTTTCTAGAAAAGGTTGAAATACCATATTCATCAAATCCATAAATACATATGGCGCATTAGTTAACCCAAATGGCATTACTAAAAACTCATAATGGCCATATCTTGTTCTAAAAGCGGTCTTGTACACGTCTGTGTCTTTAACTCGTAGCTGATGGTATCCAGATCTGAGGTCGATCTTCGAAAACAAAACAGCTCCACGTAATTGATCAACTAAGTCATCTATCCTAGGAAGAGGATACTTATTTCTAACTGTTAACTTATTCAATTTTTTATAATCCATACACAGACGCATGCTTCCGTCTTTCTTCTTCACGAATAATACCGGAGCTCCCCACGGTGAAGTACTGGGTCTGATGAAACCTTTATCCTATAGATCTTGGATCTGTTCTTTTAACTCTTTCATCTCCTTAGGGGCAAGTCTGTAAGGAGGCTTCGAAACTGGAGCAGCTTCTGGTACTAAATCGATAGTAAATTCTAACTCACGATCTGGGGGCAGACCTGAGATATCTTCTGGAAAGACGTCTGGAAATTTGTTCACTACTTCTACGTCTTCCAAATTAATTTTCTTATCTTGTTCTATCGATGAAGCATTCGCTAAAAATCCTAGACATCCGTTTCTTAAACACCGCTGGGTTTTTAGAGCTGATATTATCTTAGGGGTACAATCAAATTTGTCAGCACTGAACAAAAATGAAATTCCACTGGGTATTTAATCTTAACCGTTCTCTGCTTAAAATATATAACGGTTCCATACTTATTTAAAACCAATCTATTCCCAAGATTAAATCAAACTCAAGAATTGGAAATACTATCAAATCCGCGTAGACAATATTCCCCTGTTGCTTAAGTTCTATGTTTCGAATAATATGATAGGTTACTATACTTTCTCCCGAATGAATCTGGACATTATATCCTACTTCAACTACTTATGATTTAACTGTTAAATACTTAAAAAATCTTTCTGATACAAAGGAATGGGTTGCACCAGAATCTAACAATGCTAACGTGCACATACTAAAAACAATGATCTTACCAGTCACAACCGTCGTATCTGTAGGAGCTTGTTCTGCTGTCATCACATATGCTCTGCTGGTGATGAGTTGCGTGTTCTGGGAGCAATACTTGGATATGTGGCCTGGCTTGCCACAAGCATAACACACATTCTTCCCAAAACGACATTGACCCGTGTGATTCCTCTTGCAGGTTGGACATGGCAACCTATTCCCAGATTTGGGAATAGCATAAATAGGTTGAGCAGCTATGGGTCCTTTTCCTGAAGACCCTTGTTGGTTATTGTTTAGCCTCTTAGATTGCCTACGGTCCTTAATTTTAAAGGCTTGGCATTTCAACTGTTGCTCATCCTCAATTGCCTTCCAATCTTGCTCTGCCCGTAGAGCTTTGTTCATGGCTGCTCTATAATCCACGAGTTCTGCAAGCCTGACGTCATGCTTAATCATGGGCTTCAACCCATTTATGAAATGCCGGAGTTTGACATCTGCGTTTGTCTCAATTAGAGGAACAAAGTATCATACCTTCTCAAATTTTCGGATATAATCCCGCATAGACATCCCTTCCTGCTTAAGAGTTATGAACTCATTCTGCAGCTCCTCCCTCACATCCACAGTAAAGTACTGCTCATAGAATACTCTCTTAAATTCCTCCCAGGTGAGCATTTCCAAGTCTACTGTTAACTTGGCTCTTTCCCACCATATCATTGCATCTCCTATCAGCATGTATATCGCACACCGAGGTCTTTCCTGATCTGTCAGATGCAAATACTCAAATATCACTTCCATAGACTTAATCCAGCTTTCAGCTATAAGTGGATCAGTAGAACCAGTAAATTCCTGAGGTCGTTGTCGCCTAAACCTCTCCTGAGGATCTTCTCGACTGATTATTATTCCTGTATATTGACAATTCCCTTGATTGGTTTGGTCAACCAGTTGTTCTAAAAGTTGGACCATACTAGCTAAAACAGGGTTAGTACCCTCTGATTCACTATCTCTTTCTATGGTTCCTCTTCTTCCTCTACCTCATCCTGCTATATCTGAAAGGGTAGCCCAAATCCACCACAATTCTATTATGAGAGATTACTTATATGCTAGAACATGAAATAAAACTTACATATATAGAAGCGGCTGGCGAGAGCTGTTCAGACTAGAAGTGTGTTTATCTCAAATACCATGCTCTGATACGAACTGTATGGATTGGAATTTTATTTTGCTAAATTAAGAACTTTGGGGTTCAAATTGATAAGCACAAAAATTTTGATCTAGTTTACAATTGCAGTTCGCTACAAATTTCTGGAACCGCAATTAAACGCAAACCATATGAGAGAACTGGAAAACAAATCTGAACAAACAGAAAGGCGCGGAACTAAAAAAGATCAGGTCTTTGAATTAACGAAACTGGATAATTCATTAAGCGATAATTCTGGTACAGGTTTCAACAAAATAAGAAACTCGAAATCTGTCATAATACAAAACTATAACAAAAGTTTTGTACATCAAAATCTGAAACTGAATAAGAACGACAACGGAAAACAGATGTCCATGATAAACACATCTCTCCGATCAGCTCATCACCATCTACACCTACTACTCGTCACCTGCACTCAATGAAAACTAGTGAACCTAGAAGCTCAGCAGGTAAGATCAAGAATATCGAAAACATATAACACATGCAAACGATATCTGTTACTTTACTGGAATCTTAATCTGAATGGCTTAAGAATAAATAAGCTAAATAACATGAACTGTGAAATCTGTATGAATGAAAGCATAAGCATATACGTTTTGAAATCATTTTCTTTAAGCTTGGTGATTAAAATCACACTGAGCTCTATTCTTTATTTTCTGATAATTATGGCAAGAATCCTGTACATAAGGTCTGTCGTTTGATCAAACTCTGTATCTGAATCAGAGATCTGGGTACAAAACCCATCTGATGGATCTGTGTCAACAGATCCAGATTGAATTTTGATTTACACAAAACTTATTATTGTGTTTCTAACAATTATACTTAGTGTACAGATGTTAGCTATCGAAGAAAGGCAAAAGCAGCATTTGTCCAGTCGTGAGGAGAAAAGATAAAGTTCACAGCTGGTTTGATTTATCACTTAGACGGCAGCTGGATTAGCAATGGAGACGTCCAAAGTTGAGTCAGTTGTTCGTAATTAGGCGGAGGTCAAATTATACCAGCAGCTGTGATAATCGCTAAGAGAGCTTGAACCAGCTGGAACATGAAAATTGAACCAGCTGGAACAGAAACTACGAAGAGGCAGTTGAACCAGCTGGAGCGCTAAGGAGAAGATGACGTCAGCAATATCAGCAGACAACAAGATGGATCAGCAGCAGTGATGTCAGCAGAATCAGTAGATGGATCAGTGATGATGACGTCAGCAGTTATGTCATCACAATCAGCAGTGAGCTACAGTACAACCAGTCGATGGTACTTGAAGTTAGCGATAGCAAAATGATGTCATTTGGATAAATGGATACGACAGTGTTTTGCCTTCGCACTAAGGTTCCGTCGATGTATTTTGCGATGGTAATAATCAGCCGGTACATCTCTTAAGGGAAACCAGCAGGTAGCTACAGTGAAACTTAAAGAGAACCAGCCGTTGCGCATCAAAGATCAATACCAGACACAAGCTACAGTACATACAGTCGAGAGCTACAGTAGTTTCTGCATCCAGACGCAAGATACAGTGATCCAGTCGCAAGCACTTCAAGACCAACGACTGGTGAACCAGCTGCAAGCATATCTTCACCAGCTAGTCAACCAGTCACTAGCACATCTAGACCACCTGCTGATGTACCAGTCGCGAGATACAGTGATCCAGACGCAAGAGATGGAGCGACGTCGTTTAACTCTTAACAGGCAATTCAGTCGCAAGCTACAGTATGTTCAGCAGTGAGCTACAGTCGCATCAGCAGTTGTAAAGAAAGAAAATTGAACCAGCTGTAGCGCGAAGAATAGATGAATTCAGCAGTAGCGCAAAGACAAAAGAAATCAACTGTTGCGATTAAGATATCAGCAGAAGATCAACAGAAGCTAACAGTTTTTGAAGAAAGGCAAAAGCTGATAACAGACGTTGATCAGGTTCAAGCGAAGCAGTTGACGAATTATATTATGAAGATTTACTAAAGCTGGATGTCAACTGCTGAGCCGAGTTCAAATGTTGAAGACGACAAAAGTCCTGCAAAAGAAAGGACACAAGGACAATTCCCTGTCGGTACTTTACAGAACATCTTTCAACGGGAAGAACTTGTGTCCAACGAATTGAATTTGAACAGAGGCTATTTAAGGGAGAATATTTGAAGGAAGATTTTGACTGTATGATGATTTCATGAGGATTCAAAATACAGAGGGAAGAAAACAGAGATGAAGCAGTCGACCGCCATTAGCGAGGAGCGTACTACGAGTGTCGACTTCTGAGTCTAAATCAGCTTTTGTAGAAGCATTTCCCTAGTGTGTGAGATTTAATGTTTACGAGAGTTGTGCTTACACTGTAAATCTCACACACACAGAGATTCATTCACATTCATTGTATAGTGAATGAATCTCAAACCCAATACAAAATCAGATCTCGTCCAAGCACGAAGACGTTAAACTCTGTGTCTGTAGCCTTTCTCACATAAGCGTAAAACAAGTGAGTAACAGCCGAGGGCTGGTAGAGTCTAGGAGTTCTCGCTGCTGTTGGTTGCGGGATCGGGTCTGTACACGATGTATAGATCAAATCTTCTAGTGGAACCTTCCGAGGAGGAAGAAGGGGAGAAGTAGGACATTGAAGTCCGAACTTCCATAAACAAATCATTTGTGTATTGTATTCTGTTATTTATTCCGCACTCATATTTAATTTAGCACGCATCATCATTGCACATACAATAATTCGAACAGATTTTGTTTTTATTACATACCAGATCTGTCTCCGGTGCTCTGTTTTATGTTCAAGAACCAGAGGTATTGCACCTCATAATAGCAGCGCAAAATTTTAATTTTTGACAGGAGCGCTTGCTAACATTAAATCTCTCAATTTTTAGGTCCTAACACCATCTATCGTATATAAAGGGTATACAGTCCGTCGACCATATCTTAGTCCCTTCCGTAGTTGAAAGGGGCACACTGGTTCGTCAGCCAGCGTCCTCACCCTCACCTGTGACCGTCTGTTGTCTAAGCCATAATCTATAAACTTTTCTGTAAAACATTCTGAAAACATTTCTTTTTGCTCTTTCTTTCTTTCGTAAATCTGTTTTTCTTTTCATTCTGGTACGGTTTACTGGTTTTATACTTCTGTTGATGTTCTGAAACACCTTGAGGATTCGCTGTAAAACTTGCGAAGATGAAAACTGAATAAAGTCACTCAAATCTGTTCTAATGAATTGAATAAATCTTCCGAATTGAAGCGGAAATGAACAAGGAATTCAAATCTGTAATTTCTGTATCTATCGAAGAAGATCTGATTGATAAAAAGATGAAATCTGAATTATACGTGCGTATCAACAAAGAAGAAAGAATTCAGATTTGGCTTATTGGTTAACTCAGATTCGACCTGGTCAATGAAACAGATTTTGACCAAATTCAGATTTGGAACAAAAACTCGGATATGAACTTTAAATAACATAGAAACTGAACTCTAACTTAGAATCTGCCCAATATGGAAATTCAGCTTTTGGTCTAAGAACCAGATTTCAGAATTAATCAATAGAATGAATGCAAACAACAAAGGAAACCTCAGTCTGAAGAAATAAAAAGATCTCAAGAAATTTCAGGAATCAATCGAATAAGCTACTTCTAAGAAAATCTTTAGAATTCTCAAGAAACTACGGGACGAACATGATCAAAAGATTTTCTAACATCTTCCTGGATCAAAATCACAGTAAACACGTACTTCATCATAAAAACAGAGCATGAACTTTTCTTTTGTTTGAAGAACAGCCGTAGCAACTTCTCAAACCTTTAAAACCACACACAAACATGCATACCAAACTGAATATATAATTTCATGAGTGTAGCAAGAAACAGAGTTTACTTGCCTGAATTCTGTAACACAATTACAGATGGAATATGGCAAATCATGTATGCACTGCTTGTCTCCTTCGAAAAGGTTTGAAAGTTTTTGCTCGGTTTCTTCACAGAGAGCACCGTTTGCTTTCTGGAAAGTGTTTTGGTTGAAAAATGATGATGCATGATGAGGCTAACATCCTATATATATGATTTACAATGCCTAAGGATGAAACACGTTTAATCAATATATCAAAATATTTTAAAAAGTGCTAATCTATTTTAAAATGAAATCTGATGCTATAAAACCAAACCATTTTTATTTAAAAAGAAGGATTCAATTGGATTGTTAGGATCGACCAAACAACTCCTGCAATTGCATTCTCAAATCTGAAACTCAACTCGATAAGAATGAGAGCTGATCTTACCTGTTCTCAAATCTGGAATTCAACCGAAATAAAAGTTGAATAAAGTAGCATTTCAATTTAATCTCTCAATTCTTATAACTTCTAATTGTGGCTAATAAAATGTCTGGGCATTACAATCTTAGTGCGTAGTATCAAATCATCTTGCATCAGAGATGTTCTATGTTTGGCCGCTAGCTCCCTAAGATAAATAATCGCGACTGAATTAACCACAAATCTGAACTAATTATATCGCTAAATACATTTTTATTAATTACAGTCCTTACAGGTGGTCTGGCTGCTTGAACTTGAAATAGACTCTAGCTCCCATTAAGAACTTCCCAGCATGCTGCCGTCTTCAATACTGGCAGGTTGGTTTCTCCTCTTGGAACCCAGGCTTCGGAGCCTACTGACTCGGTGGTCTCCCAGTTGTAGCGGGCCTTGCCGCTACCTCGATGTCCCTTGGCCTTGCTGTGTCGGTGGTCCGGAAAATGCCTCTTGGCCTGTGACTGCTTCGATGGCTGAGGCTGGAATGGTCTATTCATCTACGCCTCTAATTGTATATTCTTCTTTGTCTGCTCCGATCTAAAGGCCCTCTTCAAGGCTGCATCATATTTACTAGGATCCACCATCCAAACGTCTCTGCGGATGTTGGGGCTCAAACCATACATAAAATGTTGTAACTTATCCTAGGGGTTAACAACAACGATGGGCGAGAAATGGCATCCCCTGACAAACTTCTAACGTACTCAGCAACTGACATATCTCCCTTCCGGAATTCCTAAACTCTCGCTTCAACCTGGCCTATACATCGGAGGTGAAATACTTGTCATAGAATGGCCGAATCCAACATCTTCAGATCGACCGTCTACTCTGCTCCTTCAAACCAGAGGCCAGCGTCCTCCTTCAGCTGAAATATGGCACAGCTAACCATAAAGCATCCTATAGCCTCATATAATGGAAGATGTTCTCCAAGGATCTGACCTATTCCTCAGCAACGAATGGATCAAAGGAGCCCATGAAATCAGGACGCCCCATCTTCCAGAACTTCTCGTAGGGCATATCCATCCTCCTTACATACGAGGTTCCGGCATTCTTCCTCAGAATCTGCGCAAGTCCCGCCAAGACCTGCTCAGTGGAACTCAAGGGTGGTGGAGTAACCTGACGTCTGGGAGGAGAATAGGGGGTGCGTTAAAAGTCTCACTACTTAATCTCAGCATGCCTCAAAAAACAAAATTATACAAATATCCAGCCTCATAATATAAACACATCAATATCTCGAAATAATAGAAGTCAAATAATAATAAAGGAAACTAAAATCTAAAGCAGTCAAACATTAAGACTTATAGACTTCGAGGTGAAACTCCTCGAGTTTACTGTAGCTAGCTGTAGGCACAACCCAAACCAGGACCTTACTCTGATATCAGCTTGAAACACCCTCAAACTATTTTCTTTCATTTTTTAGAAATTTAAATGCGGAATTTTTTTTTTGTAAATGGAAGTTTCAATAATACTCGATTATGTAAAATGCATAGGAATAAAAACAAAGTGTACCGAAGAAATCATTTCAGTCGTACTACACAACCTCAACTAAGAAAATATATTTCTTTTACCAAAACACCATACTAAATACTAAGCCAAAATAAAAATCTCTCTCTCATCATGAGCGAAAAATGCAAGGTCGCTGGGAATGTGTCAACTGAACTGCCATCCACCCAAAGGTCCTGCCCCTCTATCTCAGTCTCCGTGTCATTTGCACCAATAAAACATTTGAGCCTAGGGGCTCAAAAAGTAAAAAATGTGGGTAGAAAGTACTAAATAATACATGCACATGCATTAAAATAATTGTACTCAAATAAGTTTTTGTCAACTTAAATGCATAGGAAAACATCATCTCACAACATCTTTCTTAATTCATGCATAGGCGATTAAACTCTTAAATAAAAAGATTTTCTAGTAAACTCCATTTCGCGATTATGATCCCTCAACCTCAAGTCACCTGATCAATCTATATAATACAATGGTACCAGGTTGGAAAGGAACTTCAATACTTCTTTGGAGCCCAATCCTGTCAAGTGTAAAGGCACTCAAGTACTATCTGAAGCTCAAAACGTGTCAAGTTGATATGGCCAAACGGGACGTCTCCCCGTCCCATATCTTTCATGTTGATATGGCCAAACTGTCAGGCCCGGTGTGCTAATCACAGATTAAATACTCATTTAATCTTAATTACACGGAAGCATTCAAAATATGGGCTTAAATTTTTCGAATTTGGGCCTGATTCAAAATATCATTCAAAATAAGTGCATAATCAAAATAAAGAGTTTAACTCAAAACCCAACAACACAATAGGTAACAATAAGTAGTCAATCAACTACAGATCCCCAAGCATAAATAAAGGCGCAGGACATCCCCTGGCTCAATATATCATACATATAACTGGGACTCAAATCAAAATTGGGATCGACCAGCTGAAGCTCCCCTCTGTCTAGCCTGATTACATGAAGAACCTGCAAAGGCCAACCAAGACCCAAGCAGCCCAAAAACAGGGAAAAGAAAACGAGGTCAAACCTCATTACGAAGAGCACAATAAATCCATAGTCATATCAGACATGCAATATTTCAAACGTGCAATGCATGATGGCTACCAAGAATCATCGGTAAGAAAAGCACAACGACTCAGCTGTGCCGATATCATCATCATCCTATGATCTTCAGGTGCGAAGACTCAGCCGACCATCACAAGGTAGTGGTATTCAGGCGCGACGACTCAGCCGGCCACCACAATAGCAACGTTGGACCTTTCAGGCATGACGACTCAGCCGGCCGATCACAACGCGCAAAGGAAGCCAGCTCACAAGGCAATCAGGCTCAATATGTATGCATGAATGCACAGCAGACTCATGCTTAATTCAATGCATATAACTCACACGCATCAAACAGATTAGAGCAAATAATCAGCACACAGACCACATCAATTCAACATGAGAGAAATATCTCAAAGTTGATATCAAAGCTGCTAAATCTAGCTCAATTCGTACCTCAAATCTCAGTTCTACCTCGACAGATCACGCAGGACGCAACTCCAACACCCTGCTCAAATCTGCTACTCACCAGCTTCTCAAAACCTCAGACGGAAAATGCCTACAAGCCCAAATCTGTCAAGATATCTACAAATCAGCTTACCAAAGCTCATCCAGCTTACGGTTCATAACTGCGTAGCCTAAATCAACTGCTTCAAATCTACAGAGCACTATCCAGCTCTAAATCAAAGATTAAATCGGTAAGGAATCACTTACTCAAAGCTGCTAAAGGACAGAAGAATCTCTAGACAAAAATCACAAAGATGCTCGAACCTGCAACTACTTCGCGCTCCCTCAACTCTTCGATCTAAAACTCAAAACTAGTATCAATCGAAAGCCCTACGTAAGACGAGCTCAGCGCCATCTATCTTGCTCCAAACGGCGACGTAAATCAAAGGCAATCACAAGAAATAGGGTTCGAATGAATAGTACTAATCGAGGGTTCTCGGGGAAGAAGATAAGAAAATATATCGGGTTCGACATTCTCTAAGTGTAAATCGACACTTATATTTAAATCCCCAAGTCAAAGCTACAGCGAAAGTCAACCACCAACAAACTCAGATATGAGCGCTATTCAGATCTCAGCGCTACTCAGATCTGGCTCCGCTATCACATATCAGACTTCGCTACGCTATACTAGTGCACCAACATCAAACGACGTCGCGCTACTAATCAAAACGACGTAGCATAGGGGATCCCGCTCACTAACGCTAAACGGCGTCGCGTTGACTCCAGATCTGAAACAGATCCCGCTCGTGAACATCCAAATCTGAACAACCCTGAACCGCACCGGTCTACCCAAACTCACGAACCGGACCGGTCCACACAGTACCGTTGACCAACCTTGACTTTCACCAAAAGACGCGCACATCTGCTCACTCTGTCCGAACAGATTTTGCTACTCAAATCTGACTATCACCAAACGACACCATATTTCTTATACTCAAAGCGACACCGTTTTACTTCCTTTTCAAGGAAAATTTCTCAAACACACGAGGGACATCTCAAATATGATTCTCTCCAAACCAAACGTACGCGATTTCAAATTAAATCATTCCCGAAACCAAACGTACGCGATTTCAAATTAAATCATTCCCGATAGCGAACAACAGTCCACATCTGATCTGTTCCACCTCAGATCTGAATACCCAAAAATCACCAATAGAAAAACTAATTCCTTCAAATCTGAAAATCCGATGGTTAACTTCTCGATTAACTAATCCTTGCCCAGATCTGATTAACTAGTTAACCACCAATTAACCATTTCTAGTCCTCACATTCTCCCCAACTAAAAATGGATTTCGTCCTCGAAATCAACTTACAGCAACAGATCAGAACCAAGAAAATACCAGAAAATCACTAAAATTAACATCAACAATCTGCCCAGCATAACTCAATGCTTAACAAAACCACAAATCAACAGCACAAATCACCTAAAACACGAGACCAACAAGTCAGAAAATTACCTGGAAGTCTATCAACGCTCATACAGATGAGGCCATTCATGTCTCATCTTTTCTTCAACTTCCCAGGTAGCTTCTTCTCTACCATGTCTGCTCCATTGGACCATCACCAACGGTATAATCTTATTCCTCAGCTGCTTCTCCTTTCTATCCAGAATCTGCACTGGATATTCAACGTAACTCAAGGTAGAATCCAGCTCTACTTCATCAGTCCTCAGCACATGGGACGGATCTGGCTCATATTTCCTCAACATAGATACATGAAACACCTCTTGCATCGCTTCTAACTCATCAGGAAGTCTCAATCTGTATGCCAAAGATCCAATCCTCTCAACAATCTCAAAGGGACCAACGAATCTAGGAGCCAATTTACCCTTTAAGTCTGAATCTCATCACGCTCTTGAAAGGAGAAACTTTGAGAAATATTTGATCACCAACCTCAAATTCCAGATGTCTGTGTCTTTTATTAGCATAGCTGGCATGTCGATCTTGTGCAGCTTTCTTTCTACTCCGAATCAACTCAATCTGGTCTTTCATATGCTGTACAAATTCAGGAGTAGACAACTATTTCTCACCAATCTCTTCCCAACAGATTGGAGATCTACACTTTCGACCATACAAAGCTTCAAATGGAGCCATCCCGATAGTCACTTGGTAGCTATTGTTATACGAAAATTCAACCAAGGATAAAGAATCCTGCCAGCTACCACTGAAATCCAACACCACAGCTCGCAGCATATCCTCTAAAATCTGAATGGTCCTCTCGGATTGGCCATCTGTCTGCGGGCGATAAGCTGTACTCATAGCCAATCTTGAACCCATAGCTGCTTGCAAGCTCTTCCAAAATCAGGAAGTAAATCTTGGAACTCTATCGGACACTATCGAAACCGGCACTCCATGCAATCTCAACACATGGTCGATATACAACTTCGTCATCTTCTTCATCGAACACCTCACATCATAGGGAATGAAATGGGCTAACTTCGAAAGCCTATCAACAACAACCCAAATTGCGTCACATCCCCTATTCGATCGAGGTAAGTAAGTCACAAAATCCATGCCGATGTGCTCCCAATTCCATTGAGGCACTTCTAGACACTGTAGCAGACCACCAGGTCTCATTCTCTCGGACATGACATGTTGGCAATTCAAACATCGTGCTACAAATCCATAGATGTCACTCCTCATACCTTCCCACCAATAGTGAGACTTTAAGGCATGATACATCTTCTTCTCGCCAGGATGCACACTGTATCGACTACAGTGAGCTTCATTCAAGATAGCTTCTTTCAAATCAATCAGGTTCAGAACCACCAATCTCCCACGGAATCTCAGACATCCATCAGAAGCAACAGAAAAATCTTCTGACTGACCATTCTGGGCCTTAATCTTCAATTCATGGATACACGGGTCAGTTCTCTGCGCTGCTCTAATGTCTGCAACGATCTGCGGTTCAACCTGAAAAGAAGAAACTACGAAGTACTGATCATCTGGCTGAAAACGCCATCCAGAAGTCCCCAACTCCTCATGGACTTTGGATAAACTCATCGACGTTAACATCACAGTCTGGGTTTTCCTACTCAAAGCATCGGCAACTAAGTTCATTCGCCCAGGCTGATATTGAATCTCACAGTCGAAATCTTTCAGCAACTCCATCCAACGACGTTGCCTCATGTTCAGATCTGACTGAGTGAAGATATACTTCAAACTTTTATGGTCCGTGTACACCACGAACTGCTCACCATACAAGTAGTGATGCCAAATCTTCAACACAAACACGATGGCGGCCAACTCTAAATCATGAACGGGATATCTCGTCTCATGGGGTTTCAACTGTCGAGACGCATAAGCTATCACTCGCCCGTTCTGCATCAAAACGCATCCCAAACCACTCAGAGAAGCATCAGAGCACACTACAAAACCTACAGAACCCGAAGGCAATGCCAACACAGGAGTAGTAGTCAAATTCTCCTTGAGCAACTGGAAACTCAACTCACACTCATCAGTCCAAACAAATTTCCTATCTTTCTGGGTCAACTGAGTCATCGGCCTAGCTATCGAGGAGAACTTCTCGATGAAACGCCTATAATAGCCAGCCAATCCCAAGAAACTACGGATCTCAGAAACATTCCTAGGTCGCTCCCAGTTAAGAATTGCTTCGACCTTACTCGGATCCACAGAAATGCCTTCTGCAGATATGACATGACCCAAAAAGACTACCTTATCCAACCAGAATTCACACTTGCTGAACTTTGCATACAGTTGTGAGTCTCTCAGTCTTTGCAACACCAGTCTCAAGTGCTCTTTATGCTCTCTATAACTCCTCGAGTACACCATGATGTCATTTATGAAGACAATCACAAAATGATCTATGTACTCACTAAAGACGCGATTCATCAAATACATGAAGACAGCAGGAGCATTCGTCAATCCAAAAGGCATCACCAGAAACTCATAGTGCCCATATCTCGTCCTGAACGCCGTCTTCGACACATCAGCGTCTCTAATCCGCAACTGATGATAACAAGATCGCAGATCAATCTTAGAGTACACTGCCGATGCCTGCAACTGATCAAACAAGTCATCAATTCTCGGCAAAGGATACTTGTTCTTGATTGTCGCTTTATTCAACTGCCGAAAATCTACACACATCCTCAAAAAAAGAATCAGAGCTCCCCAAGGAGACATACTTGGTCTTATGAAGCCTTTCTCCAAAAGATCACGCAACTGATCCTTAAGCTCTTTCAGCTCAGCTGGCGCCAATCGATACAGAGCTCTAGAAATCGGGGTTGTACCTGGCACCAACTCTATACTGAATTCAATCTCTCGCCTAGGAGGAAATCCTAGAATCTCATCCGGGAACACGTTTGGGAACTCTCGAGCAATTGGAACATCACTCAACTCTATCCACGATTCTCGAGAAACATCAATGGCATAATCATAAACCCTGATTTCTCTAGAGACAACAAATTGAACATATCCATGGCAGACACTAGTGGGATCTTCGATCGCGAATCAGCACCATAGAAATCCACTTCTCCCCAACTTGAGGTCTAAACCTCACAATGCCATGAAAACAATATACTGTCGCTCTATAACTGGACAACACGTCCATACCCAAGATACAATAAAAATCTCTAACCTCCAAGACAATCAGGTTAGTCACCAGTACATGCTCATCAAATCTAATCACACAATTCACAACCACCTCACGGGACATCAATCACATACCAGCAGGAGTAGATACAAACACAACATCACACAGTGGGGTAACACTCTGTTGGCGAATCGACGGATCCGGATCCCGTTCCCGGGGGCGCAGCGGAAGTTTCAAAATTTGCCCCGAAAACGTTCAATACATAATAATCAAAGCAATAAAACATTCATAGGATGTTTTATAGAAGATATCTTGCTGGAGTCTAGGCGCCTGGCTCCAACCAGATTCACAGGGAAACTGGCACTTCAACGGTAGGCGGCGGTAGATCTCATAATCCGGTCCACGACTGGAAACACGGCTCCTTCGTCAGTCTGCACTAGAAGATCTGACGAATTTGTCACGAACATAATCTCCTCATCGACGTGATCGGAACAAGTCCAATAACGTAAGCAACGGCGACGGCGGCACATGGCGGCGGAGCGTGTGGTGGTGGGCGGCCGAGAGGGTGAGGAGGAGAGGAGGGGCGGCTACTCTTGGTGTGTAGGGTTTGTGTGATGCTATTGTTGTTGTCCTTTGTAGCCCTAGGTCAAGTATATATATATAGGTGGTGCATGGGCTTGAACCAACCCAATGGGCCTGGGGCGAGCCCAGGTCCATATGAACATTCGATTCAAGTACCTCGACGTGGCTTCATCATAATCTCGATCGACAATCAAATCGGACCGATGTACACAGTTCACAAAACTGAGTATTATGATGTGAAAACAATTTTTCAGACCACCTAGTCCAAAATTGCAGTTGGCCCTCCAAGTTTCAAGGATAGTCAAACCAGCCCAAACTTTAGGGAAATTGCAATTTGACCCCTGTTGACTTTTAGGAAGTCGCACTCCCTAAATTCCTCCTCCTATTCTCAACACATTGAGCTTAGTTTCCATGCAGGAATCGTGAAACCAGTACTTGTGTGACCCTAAATGGTTCATGGATACAGCTAGCCGTGGGCTCACAACCATTGTGACTCCGAAATCATAATTTCGGACTGACCCAACGGATCATGGTAAAGTGCCTAGCAACATCGCCCCATTATCCCCTAGGTATCACTGATAGTGCCTGCAAGAACCATTCGGTCATGGTTAGCGTACAGTACGGTCCTTTCAACACATATATCCCGATCAGATCAACGACCATTGGTAAATCGAGGGTCGCTAGAGATCCAATAACTATGCATACATCTTGGAGATCAAATAGTGACATCGCGTGTGTTACTAGGTAAACCCATTTACCTAAAACACATCTAGTACTCTGGCCATAGATTATCACACTATTGCTTCCTCAGATATCATAGGATATCCACGCATAAAAGCGAGCGGTGAATCCTTGACAACGAAGCATCGAATCCTACATACATCGGGACCTCACCCAATCCCGCCACCTAATGACCCCAACTGAGTCGGTAAACGGGTCAAAGTGAGGCACCTATCATGTAGAGTCTCAATGACGTTTAGAGTAGTGAGGACTAATCAGTACAACCAAGACCTCGGACTTGTCCACTCGACAAATGGTAACCACTTGGAAAGTCCGAAAGAGGGTAGTTCGATAGATCACCAGGTCACTATCCATCTGCATGCTCAGAACATCCATCAACACTGACATTGCCTGACGTGAACAGACGCTTTCTCATTATACTTTTTAAATGTTCCCTACCAATGAAACAGGGTACTTCGCATCGCAGATGCTAGTCTCAAGCTCGGGCGGCCTTATCCTCATTTTGACGGTCCAATCGACTAGGAACGAGTTCAGAATACACAGTGACTATTAGATGTGTTTCATGATAGCCATCATATCCACTATCACATCTAACATACACTATGGTGCATTCTAGGTCTTTATCCAACACAATTGTTAACATTATAGCATAATGAAAATAAAGAATTCCATAAAGAAATACGAATTTCATAAATAAAGATCATTATACAAAGAGTTAATAAAACCCACAAGCCACAAGTTGGCTAGTTGGGCATCTACTCTAACAATCTCCCACTTGCCCTAAATCCAACTACTCATCAGAAGCAGTCCCATTGTTTTGCGATGTTTCATGATAGCCATCATATCCACTATCACATCTAACATACACTATGGTGCATTCTAGGTCTTTATCCAACACAATTGTTAACATTATAGCATAATGAAAATAAAGAATTCCATAAAGAAATACGAATTTCATAAATAAAGATCATTATACAAAGAGTTAATAAAACCCACAAGCCACAAGTTGGCTAGTTGGGCATCTACTCTAACAATCTCCCACTTGCCCTAAATCCAACTACTCATCAGAAGCAGTCCCATTGTTTTGCGATGTTTTTCAAACAACGGTCCTGGCAAGGGCTTCGTAAGTGGATCAGAAAATCTTGTCTGTAGAGGCGACTCTCTCGATGCTATGTCACCTCTAGCCACAATATCCCGGATTATGTGGTATTTCCTCAGTATATGTTTGGATCTTTGGTGATACATAGGCCCTTTGCTTGAGCAACGGCACCCGTGTTGTCGCAGTACACCGGGACTGGACCAACTCCATCAGGGATTACGCCCAACTCTTGGACAAAATTCCTTATCCAAACCGCCTCTTTAGCAACAGCTGATGCTGCGATGTACTCAGTCTCAGTGGTTGAATCCGCGATGGTGTCTTGCTTGGAACTCTTCCAAGAGACAGCACCACCATTGAGCATGAATACAAATCCAGAGGTTTACTTCGAATCATCCACGTCACATTGGAAGCTAGAATCAGTGTAGCCTTCCAATTTTAGTTCACCACCCCCATAGACCATGAACATATTCTTAGTCCTTCGTAAGTACTTAAGAATATCTTTCACAGCCTTCCAATACATTTGGCCGGGGTTGGCCTGGTAACGGCTCGTGACACTCAGAGCATATGCGACATCCGGTCTAGTTGAGATCATGCCATACATAATACTACCTATTGCCGATGCATATGGCACACGGTCATACTCTCTATCTCCTCATCAGTCTTTGGACACATAGACTTAGATAGTGTGACCCCGTGGCACATAGGTAGGTGTCCTATCTTGGACTCTTCCATAGAGAACCGCTTAAGTATGGTATCGATGTAGGTAGCTTGGGTGAGTCCGAGCATCCGTTTCGATCTATCTCGATAGATCTGTATTCCAAGAATATAAGATGATTCACCCATGTCCTTCGTCGAGAATCTACTAGACAACCATACTTTAGTTGACTGCAACATTCCTACATCATTCCCAATGAGTAGAATGTCATCAACATAAAGTACAAGGAATGTCACAGCATTCTTAACTACCTTCTTATACACACATGGCTCCTCGGGATTCTTGATGAAACCAAATTCCTTAATTGTTTCATCGAATCTCTGGAACCATGTCAACAAGGTCCGATTACGATGCTCCGCTACACCATTGAGCTGTGGTGTGGCCGGAGGGGTCCACTGTGCGAGAATGCCATTCTCTTTTAGATAGTCTTGAAATTCAGCACTTAAGTATTCACCACCTCGATCGGATCGAAACCAAATTCCTTAATTGTTTCATCGAATCTCTGGTTCCAACTTCTCGATGCTTGTTTGAGACCGTAGATCGATCTCTGAAGTTTGCATACTTTATGCTCACTTCCTACAGATGTGAAACCCTCAGGCTGCGTCATATAGATCTCTTCCTTAATGTTTCCATTAAGGAACGCAGTTTTCACATCCATTTTCCATATCTCATAGTCGTACAATGCGGCTATGGCTACTAGGATTCTACTTGACTTGAACATTGCGACTGGTGAAAAGGTTTCATCATAGTCAACACCTTGCCTTTGAGTGTAACCTTTCGCGACCAGTCGTGCCTTGTAGGTCAGTACCTTACCATCAGGCCCAATTTTTCTCTTGTATATCCATTTACACCCAATAGGAACTATTCCTTTGGGATGATTAACAAGAGTCCATATTTGGTTCGCATGCATTGAGTCAATCTCAGACTGCATTGCTTCAAGCCACAAATTAGAATCAGCATCGGAAATCGCCTCCTTGAATGTTCTTGAATCACATCCAATAACTTGACCACTTTGATCATCTTCAAGGAGGAAACCATATCTATCAGGAGCCCTAGGAATCCTTTCAGATCTCCTAGGTGCAACCATTTCTGGTATTGGCTCTTGAGTTGTGGGCGATTCACTTGGTACTTCAGATGGTTCTCAAACCTCTTCGAGTTCTACTATCTTGCCTTTTCTATCAAGCAGAAATTCCCTTTCCAGAAAGGTGGCATTTCTAGAAACAAACACTTTTGTTTCATTGGGATAGTAGAAGCAGTATCTAATAGAATTCTTTGGATACCCAATGAAGTAACATAAGATGGATCTATTATCTAGCTTATCTCCCACTGTCTGCTTCACGTAAGCAGGACATCCCCAAATCCTCATATATGAGTATTTGGGCGGCTTGCCCATCCATATCTCATATGGAGTCTTATCCACCGTCTTGGTGTGGACATTGTTCAACAACATTACCGCCGTTTTGAGCGCATAGCCCCAAAACGAGGTAGGAAGCTCAGTGAAGCTCATCATATATCGAACCATGTCCATCAAGGTTCGATTACGACGCTCCGCTACACCATTGAGTTGTGGTGTGGCTGGAGAGGTCCACTGTGAGAGAATCCCATTCTCCTTAAGATAGTCTTGAAATTCAGCACTCAAGTATTCTCCACCTCGATCGGATCGAAGTGCTTTAATACTTTTCCCTAACTGATTTTCTACTTCAGCCTTGAATTCTTTGAACCTTTCAAAGGATTCAGACTTGTGCTTCATTAAGTACAAGTACCCATGCCGAGAGTGATCATCGGTAAAGGTGATGAAGTATGTGAGGCTCTCTGCTCACAATTATTCTTCTAATCTCATCTTAGGGCGTTTAATTAGCGTTTAATTAAACCAACAAGTTTAAGTAGTAAAATCTGGTAAGTGTTTTTTTTTTAAATTTGGTCCCCAAAAGCTTGTCGTTGGTAACAGAATAGAACTATGTTTGTTTCCAAAAACTGGTTATTTATAAACAGAACATTTAATAGTACAACGGTTACTGCATGTTATATTTATCAATACAAGATCTAACCAGTAGTCACAAAACCAGATTTCATCAAATACTAACGCTAACTATTTCAAGACTATGCTAGCAAGCAGATCTCTAGAGGTTCTTCTTATTTGTTGTCCTTCATCTAGGTAGCCAGCTCTCACTACCCTTTCCCAATCAACTCAGCTCTCTTCTACCTGTTGTCATGCACACATACAAAACAAGACAACAGCCGGATAAACTCCGGTGAGAAACAATCTCAGTATAATCAACAGGTATATGCAATAGAATAACTAAATGTGTATCAACATGTATCAATTCTAAAATGCAATGCAATGAATCTATCTCAATTCCTCGTTTCAGAACTGATTCCATTTCACATCAATGCCATCAAGATTCGTATCCGATCTTGACATGGATATCCATCTATCGAAGTTAACTCCAACTTCAAAAATCAGGTCATCTCAGTCCTGGGCATTAGAATCAATTCATATTCTCTTTGTGTTATGCAATATCATGCAAATATAAAAGATCCACTACCTGTGATGGATCGACACATAAAACTCCAGTTCTAAATCAAGAACAGTAATCAACAAGTATGTGATTTCATCGGGATAACTCAAGAAATCTCATTCTTGAGTAATCTAATATCTGACTCTCACTGACCTTTGTTACTCTCTGTTCGAATTCTTCAGATATCTCTTTCACTTTATAGTTCCTAGTATCTTCACAGAATCAACTCCTGAAGTCTGTAGCAAAAGTTACAAGGATTTCGAATTCAATCTTATTTATAACACGATCTCTGTTTTCTGTGGAATTTCCAACGTAATCTGTATGAATTCCACGTGTCATGCTGAGTAGTTAAATACCAAAATAGGATATACTCACACCGCTTCAAAATAGATCTTTGCAACAATATATATCGTTAATCAGATTTCACAAATGTTATTTAGACTTCATCAGTTGTTGTTCTGGATAACCAACTGCTGAAATACTCAATCGCAATAATACCCAGACGTTGCGTTTCTTTAATATCAAAACGACGCCGTAATAATTAATCCAAACGACGTCGCAACACACCAACAGCTGGTTCCAAATCTCGACTGAAAGAACTCATCAGCTGGTCACACTAAAATACTTCATCGACTGGTCCTGCTAACTAATTCAAACGGCGTCGTATTACGGTTCCTGTTTCATAAATCAAAACGACGTCGCATTGCTCCCACGACTGGTTAAACCAGCAGAAATACTCAGTTGCAATAATACCCAGACGTTGCGTTTCTTTAATATCAAAACGACGCCGTAATAGTTAATCCAAACGACGTCGCAACACACCAACAGCTGGTTCCAAATCTCGACTGAAAGAACTCATCAGCTGGTCACACTAAAATACTTCATCGACTGGTCCTGCTAACTAATTCAAACGGTGTCGTATTACGGTTCCTGTTTCATAAACCAAAACGACGTCGCATTGATCCCACGACTGGTTAAACCAGCACATACAAAAAACCATCGACTGGTTTCAAATCCCTCGACTGGTCGCTGCTTCACAAGCCAACGACTAGTTCTCAAATCCCAAAAGCTGGACAACCAGACGTTGCATCAAAACGCTGCGTTCCAACTAATTCAAACAATGTCGCATAACTGACGTCATCAAATCCAGTCGCTAACTTTCTCGCAAAACCAGCTTCAAGCTACAGTAAAGTTGACTGGCGTTGACGTCTGGATTCCGCTACAATAGCGCTACTACTGGTCTTCGTACAACGACAACGTATTATACCTGTGTTGGAAACGACTGGTAAGATTCTACCAGCTTTCTCCCAAAACGACCACGTTTCATCATATGGTTGCGATAACTTACGCAACGCACCAGACTTCACCAAAACGGCAGCGTTTCTCTTCTAAACACTTGGAAAAACAGATTCCTCCCGAAGTTCATTAATTCAACTTCGAATCTTAACCAGATTTCGCCTGGAAGAAGTTCAATTCGAAACATAACATTTCCAGAAGAAATCCAAGAATCCTCAACCAGACTTCATCAAAATCTAACGTCCGGAAATTTCAAATTTACTTAATCACTACATAAGAATCTCGGGCATTACAAAGTATGTGTGATCGTACTAAGTACCAATGCTAAGTGGACCACACACATCAGTATGGATCAAATCCAAAAGGCCTTGAGCACGTTCAGGCTTGCCCTTGAAGGGTTGTTTAGTCATTTTTCCCTTGAGACAAGATTCACAAGTCGGTAGGGAGTTAATATCTGACGTATCAAACATGTCACTCCTAACCAACTTGTTCATCCTACTCAATGAAATATGACCTAGTCTAGCGTGCCAAAGTTGTGCCGGGTTCAAACTATCGTTTTTCCTTTTAATTGTTTTTGTATGTGTTTCCACATCGTGAGATGGAACTTCTTTTAATTTTAAGGTGTATAAATCGTTTTCGCGTTCCCCAATTCCAATAAAACATTCATTCTTGTATATATTGCAAATCGAATTAGCAAAATGACAATAATATCCATCACTATCAAGCATAGAAACAGAAATAATGTTCTTTATTAACTCGGGAACGAACAAAACATTTCTCAATAACAACTTAAAATTCGAAGACAAAAATAAATGAACATCTCCTATAGCTACTGCAGCAACCCTTGCTCCATTGCCCAGCTTCAAGTGGGTCTCACCCTCTCTAAGACGTCGGCTTCTTGTCATCACCTGCAAATCATTGCAGATATGAGATCCACATCCTGTATCAAGTACCCAAGAAGTAAAACTAAGAGACATATTATTTCAATGTAGAAAATACCTTTTGCAGTTCGCAACTGCTCGAGGTACTCCTTACAGATCCTCCTCCAGTGTCCAGGCTTGTGACAGTGGTGGCAAACATCCTCAGATTTGTTTGGCTTTGAAGTCCTTGCCTTGGGCTTCTTGGCGGGGTTTACCTCCTTCGCAGGGGCAGAAAGTTTCTTACCCTTGCGTTTGGGCCCCTTCTTCGCAGAGGAAGAAGAGCCCATAAGGAGGACGGGCTTGTCCTTCTTTATGGTCCCCTCGAACACTACAAGCATGTTCACCACCTCTTCAAGGGTGGCTTCCAGCTTGTTCATGTTAAAGTTTACGACAAAGGGGTCGAATGCAGCAGGGAGTCAGAGGAGAAGCAAATCCACAGACAGCTGATGTGGAAGCGTGATATCAAGGCCCACCAGCTTTTCAATGAGCCCAATCATACGAACCCCATGCTCGCGAGAAGTCCCATCGCGCATGCGGCTCGTCATAAGCTCCTTGACTGTGGTGAACCTCTCAGTCCGAGAGTTCTCCCCATACAGCTCTTTGAGATGAAGGTGTATGTCAGCAGCATACACCGTCTTCTCGAAACGCCGCTGCATTTCGTTGGACATCGATGCCATCACATAGCATCGAGTCTTAAGCTCGTCATCCCACCATTTGTTCAGCTTTGTCAGCTCCTCAGGGCTGATATCGGCAGGGGCTTCCTTCGGAGGGCTCTTCTCTAACGTGTAGAGAAGTTTCTCCGAAGCCAATACAATATTGAGGTTTCGAAGCCAGTCTTGGTAGTTGAGACCAGTGAACTTGTTGCTATCCAGTATAGCAGCAAGTGGATTTTTGATCGAAGACATTATATGAGCAGTTTATACTGAAAAGAAAAACAGACATGCATTACTAACTATATATGAAAAACGCTAAGACATAAAACAAGGTCATTTAGTTTTATGAATTGCCTTCCCACTATTTTAACGATTTCACCACCCTCTAATGAAATCGAGAAAGCAAGTTTCCTTAGTGGGTACACAGAGTCCAATTAAGTAATCATGGTCCCGAATAATATCAGCCAACCATGACCCTCAAAAGGTAGAGTCCAATTGCACCAGGTGCAACCTCTATGTATTTACCTCACGTCCAGTAAGGGCCCAATAATATGATGCCAATTACCATTACGTGTCAAGATGACCCATCAATGTCGAGTTGTGAAGGAAGGTCCCCTTAACGTCCCCAATAATATGAGCCAACGTTAAAAGGAGTTCCAACCAACTCACAGCGAGTGTCAATGACGTGTACAGCTTTCCGGCATACATAACCCCCTCAACAATATGAGCCGGGCCATGTATGCGGGTAGCATCGACGTACACTCATTGTTGATGGAAGGTAGGAAAATTTAAACAAATTTAAATTTCCTTAGTTCCATTATCTTATCGAATAAGCAATCATGAAACTTTTAATCTTGATATTTATTTTAAATCGTATTTAAAATGAGGGATTTTAATTTTGAAATTTGGTCTCATTAATTTTAAATCACAATTTAAAACGTGGATTCAACAAACATATATCGCATAAATAAAATTTGAGATGATCGATAGCGAGATCTATGCGGTCCGTGGTTGCCAATCACGGACCTAGGTCCAGTCCTAGGTGAAATGCAGTATGCAACGCAATCCTATTACATTAGCTTCCAGTTTTACAAATCTCCGGTCTTCAATATCTTTGATCATCTTCTCCACCATCTTCAAAAGTCCTCCCACTAAATCTAATATTTACATTTAAATGTCCATGACACATTGGGATACAATTTTAAAGGAGTGGGAACGGGCCATAAACCAGGCCCACTTAGAAATAGATATCAACAATATTACAACCCAAAATTTGCAAAACCTAGCATACACCTAACACAATGGGCATGGCTCTCGATCATCCCAAACATACAATCAATTCAAATAATGACATAAATAAATAACCAAATCAAATTTGGTAATTTTCCAACAAAATCATATTTTAAGTATAAAATCACATTTAAAAAGTTTGATTTGAAAAATCTTATTATCAATTTAGAAAATTTTGATTTAAAATAATTAAAAACATATTGAATATAAAATAATTATATAAGAAAATATTTACGAGTTGGGAAAGAGAGACAAATATTTATAAGAAAATAGAGACTAAAATGAGGAAAGAAATTAGAATCCATTCAAAAATCTCTACCTTCAACCAAAGAAAATTTATTGACATCTATTGTTGTACTTTATGCGTTAACATTTGTACATCAATGACTTTTATGGAGTTGTTAAAAGTCTGTTAAAATTTTGAATACCTATAGACTTCTAAAGAGTTTATAAAAGTCAATGTTGAATACCACAAGACTTTCATGGAGTTTATAAAAGTTATGATTGAATACCACAAGACTTTCATGGAGTTTAGAAAAGTCATTAAATTTCCATCATTGAATACCTATGGATTTCTAAAATCCACAAAAGTCTCTAAAAGTCATTAAATTTCCATCATTGAATACACCTCCATTAATTCATATCAATATGATTTGCATCATGTAGCTAAACTGGAAAACTGGAGATGCAATTGGATGAGATTTTAGCAGTGAGGAGTATTATTGGAAACCACAATCCCGGGGCGGATTGGCTAGTAGGGCCGAAATACAAAAGTTTTTCCACCATAAGGCCAACATTCAGAGGTAGAATAATAATATTTCGGAGACTTCTCTCGGTTGATAATGCATGGACAACACACCCGGTTCGGGTGGTGTCACACCCTGAGTCCAAGTCGTGACATTATTTAACAATTATTCATTGAAACAACAAGTCTCATGGTTGAATAGAATTCTCGAGCAAAAGTAATATACTATGTACTCTCCATATTTTCAAACTCCTACATAATAGAATTTTTCAAGATTAAATTATTCCCTAGTGCTGCTAGTGCCAAGGTTTTATCCTATTTCAAGCTAAAGTTCTCTCTAGGATTCAAGCTGTTTTCGAGCAATAATATCAAGGTTTTCACGTTTCTGTTGCTTAAAAAAAAAAAGATAAAAGGTAAGTGGGTTTATTTGCAAATCCTAAACCTATACTCGATAATAAAAAACAAAAGTTGTTCAGATGAAAATAGAAATAATAATAAACTTCCAAACAAAATCCTTCAACTTATTGAATTTCTTTAAATGTTAATCACATAATCTCCAAGTGCTTTCACCATCTTCAATGTATGAAAAATCAAAGTACTTGTAAGCTCGAACATTAATTTGCTTGTTGGTCTTACTTACGATCTCATATACTCCGCTTCTTGAAATAGATTTGTCTTTGAATCTTGCAGTGCAGTACGAGAATGCATATCAATCAACAATAGATCTCTATGAAACTCATCTTCATAACTTTCAAATTTCTCTTTGACTTTTTAATCATGTTCAACAGTATTATATTTCTCCTCCATTTCCTCTATTTTCTCTTAAACTTCGCTCCAATTTTACTTTTCGATTTATCATCTTTTTCCCACTCCGGATAACTTATTTTGGAGTCAATTGAACAAGATTGATATAACCAAATTTTGCTCAACCAATAAACAATTGCCACGCAGGACTTATCAGGTCGGGAATCTCTCTAATAATATTATCTTGTCAGCTCGGGTTACACACTTTTTTGTTTAAATAGGTCGGGGAGTGCTCCACCTGCAGTATCCTGTCAACAAAGAAATAAGTCAAAGGGCGTCGGGGTTGTCACGACGAAGGCCCTCCGATGCTTAAATCAGCTCGGGTTATTTGAGAGAATATAAACGAAATATGGAGTGAGTCTATCGATCCCCCCCTTAACATGAGAAAATACGGGGGCACTTATAGGTAAAGAAATGTAGTTAAACGTACCTGTCCAAGTATTTATGAATCCGTGTGGGCCTGATATGTTTCTTCATCTACCACCTGTAGGTAGGGATAATTGTTCTTAATGGTTGTTGGTACCTTGGTCGGGCAAGAGGGCAAGTTGGTCTATCAAGTTGTTAATGTAGGGCCGCAATTTTGCGTGTTATACTCTTAGGTCGAGTGGCATGGTTGACCCAAATGAAGACCCCCGAGGTGGTTTTGTTAACCAGCAAGATGCGCGCCCGAGCTTGAAGAAGGTTGGTTTCCCGAGCTAAGTTTTTGAAATAGATTTTAAGTGATATCAAAGATAAATAGATTGTTCCTCCATCAATTCATTGTTAGCCTCACTAGTAGTACTAATATGAATGTCCTCCTCAAAATGAACATGGTGCACTTCTGCATCACATAATGATTCACCTTCCACTGCATATTGTTCAACAGTAACATTATCATCCGATGGAGTATCTCCTCAAATTTATCAATTTTCATCTTTAGATTCATAATCAATTACAACTTTGGATTCAAGCTCTACTTGATAATCCTCTACTATCACAACCTAACCTGGAAATTGACTAGTTGTATGTCCAATCCTTGGCACCAAGCGCATATAATACCACAATTAAGGTTAATGGAAATTTTTGATTTACCTTGGTTTTCATGCTTAGGTGTTCACATATTCATCTTTCTTTGGAGAACTTTTGAAGATGTCAAAAACGTATCATGCAAAGCTTGGCAACCACCAATACTCATATTGAGTCGTTGCTCAACTTTAATGGCCCTATGTACCATCTCCTCCAAATCCACATTATTTTTCATCTCAACTTGCTCTTGAATTTTTTTATTTAATATATGCAAAAATCTAGCCAGAGTAGTTTTGCAACTTTCGTTTACATTGCTATACTCATAGCAATTCTCGTCACTGTGTAATAATCTACAACATTATTACTCCCTTGTCTCACAGTCTCCAACTTTTTATACAAGCTCCGTATGATAGTAATTTGGAACAAAACTTTTCCACATCAGCTTTTTTCATCTTATCCCATGTATCAATAGACCTCTTTCCACATCTCATTCAACTCACTCTATATTCACGCCACCAAGTACTATCATGATAAATGAATTCGGTAATAGCAAGTTTGACCACCTTTTTTCACCAAGTTAAGATGATCCAACATTAACTATCCTCTTCCCATTTTCGATCACAATGACTCATATTATAATTTTTCTAACACCTCTATCCCGTTCGAACTTCTATTCTCATCAATTTTCCTATCATGTATCATTGCATCGCCCATCATTTTCACGTAAAGGTCTAAACTCACTCTCCATACTCTTTCAAACTCTCGACCAATTTCGGAATTGAGTATTGCTACACATGTTGTATCTACAAGAAAGCATCAAACAGACCAGAAGGAGAGAGGTTCCTCGCCACAAATCCTCACTGGTCATTCCAACGCAATCACTCGCGTGCGTTCAAGCTATTCACTCAAATCTTGTGTGTAAAAACTTCAAGGTTCAACCCTGATACTTGAGGATTAAATTTAATTGGAATGTAAGAAACAAGATGTTGGAAGTGGTAACAGATCAATATGATTTTGATGATACAAAACATTTCGTATGTTACTAACATGTTTAATCAATTGTGTAGAACATAGTGCATCTGAACTAGAGAAGATCATCCAGCAAACAGATTAGCACAGTACAGATCAGCTCAACAATACAGATCAGCTGCACAGCTCTGTGCTGGGTCAGTACAGCTCCTGGTCAGCACAGCTGACTCAACACAACTCCTAGTCCGCATAGCTCCAGTCAGCTCCGTACAACACCCAACTGGTCAGTTAGTACATGTAACGCCTAGAAATTTTGCCTATTAGAAATCGCATGCCTTAATATTATTTTCTCTTATTCTAATAACTATATTAATTATGCTATTATAATTATCTAAATTACTTTATGATGAGTATTTTTTTAGAACTTTAGTACAGGTGTTACGAGGCCGGAATAGAGACGATGGGAACACCGAGGTAAAGATGTTTTTTATAAAATTTATTTTTGAGGCCATTCCCTAAGTTTTAGGAAAATTCCATAGTAGTGAAATTTTAAAAAGTCCATTCTCTTAAAATAAGTTTTCCCTCATATTTTATCTTTCGAAAAATTATACCAGGAGGGAGATAGGATTTTTGATAGCATTTTGTCAATCAGATAGCAACCTTATCTATTAGATTTTAACAAATCTAAAACACCTATATTTTTTCTATTAAAATCAAGTATTTCCTTCCAAATTTCAACCCCAAAACTTTAGGAAACATGAGGTAGGAAAGAAGGAAGTTTTATTTTTTAAAAATAGCACTTTAATTATACTTGAATCAACAACTTTCCTACCATCTTTTAACAATTTTAAAACACAAATTTCCTCCCCTAATTCATTAGATTTCGACCCCCTCCCCCTACATCCCACAACACAACACTTTGTTTCAAATAAAAAAAGGGAGACATAACCCTAGCTTCCCCTCAAGGCGCCGCCCAAGTCCCACCCTCCCCTATTCTTCATCATTTCTCCAATTTAAGCCTTTCCACTGAAAATTCAGAGGTGTATCCTGGTGTTCCTCCATCTCCTTAAAGCCTTGAAACCTTGGTTGTAAGTTTTCAATGTGGAGGCCGTTGGGGGATCCGGATCCGCCCCCCGGCTAGGCAGCGGAAGAACAATAAACAGGTGCCGGGAGGCGATCAATACGAAAAACAAATTACATTCTACGACATTCATAGGATGTTTGAGCGGGTTACCTTGCTGGCACTTGTGCCTGGCTCCAACCGTGATTACAATAATCCGGCTCTTCTCGGTAGATTGCGGTAGATTATCGCCAATCCGGTCCATGACCAGATCCGAGACTCCTTCGTCAGGCTGCACTAGAAGCCCTGACGAGATCAGCACGAACGGATTCTCCACGTCGAGTTGGCCGGAAACCAATTTTCCGGCGAAGACCCAAGAAGTTGAATTTAGAGACATATTTATTTCAATATAGAACATACCTTTTGCAGTTCGCAACTGCTCGAGGTACTCCTTGCAGTTCCTCTTCCAATGCCCAGCCTTGTGGCAGTGGTGGGAAACGTCCTCGCTCTTGTTAGGCTTAGAAGCCCTTGCCTTCGGCTTCTTGGCAGACTTTTCCTCTTTCGCAGGAGCAGAACGCTTCTTGCTCTTGCATCTAGGTCCTTTCTTCGCAGAGGAAGAGGAACCCAGAAGGAGGACGGGTTTGTCCTTCTTTATGGTCCCTTCGAACACAACAAGCATGTTCACCACCTCTTCAAGAGTGGCTTCCAGCTTGTTCATGTTGAAGTTGACCACAAAGGGGTCAAATGCAGCGGGTAGTGAGAGGAGAAGTAAATCCACAGACATCTCATGTGGAAGTGCGATATCAAGGCCCGACAGCTTTTCAATGAGCCCAATCATGCGAAACCCATGCTCGCGGACCGAAGTCCCATCGCGCATGCGACTCGTCATAAGCTCCTTGACAGCTGTGAACCTCTCATGTCGAGAGTTCTCCCCGTACAGCTCTTTGAGATGATGAAGTATGTCAGCAGCATACTTCGTCTTCTCAAAACGCCGTTACATTTTGTTGGACATCGATGCCATCACATAGCATCGAGTCTTAACCTCATCGTCACGCCATTGGTTAAGCGTAATCAGCTCCTCAGGGCTGATATTGGCAGGGTTTTCCTCCGGAGGAGACTTCTATATCGTATAGAGAAGCTTCTCCGAAGCCAGTACAAGATTAAGGTTGCGGAGCCAGTCTTGATAGTTAAGACCAGTGAACTTGTTTCTATCCAGTATGGCAGCAAGTGGATTTTTCATTGAAACCATTTTATAGCAGTTATACTGAAAAGAAAACATACATGCATTACTGACTATATAAATAATAAACGCTAAGACATAAAACATGGTCATTTAGTTTTATGCATTACCCTCCCACTATTTTAACGATTTCACCACCCTCTAATAAAATCGAGAAAACAGGTTTCTTTAGTGGGTACATGGAGCCCAATCAAGCGGCCATGGACCCGAATAATATCAGCCATCCATGACCCCTGAAAGGTAGTTTCCGATTGCAGCCGGTGCAACCTCTATGTATTCACCTCACGTCCAGTAAGGGCCCAATAATATGACGCCGTTTACTATCACGTGTCAAGACTGACCCATCAATGTTGAGTCGTGAAGGAAGGTCCCCTTAACGTCCCCAATAATATGAGCCAACGTTAAAGGGAGTTCCAACCGACTCACAACGGTTGTCAATGGCGTGGACAGCTTTCCGGCATACATGACCCCCTCAATAATATGATCCGGGCCATGTATACGGGTAGCATCGACGTACACCCATTGTTGATGGAAGGTAGGGTTAATTTAAACAATTTTAAATACCCTTTAGTTTATGACTTATTCACTCGACAAATGGTAACCACTTGGAAAGTCCGAAGGAGGGTAGTTCGATAGATCACCAGGTCACTATCTATCTGCATGCTCAGAACATCACAATGTTCCCTACCAATGAAACATGGTACTTCGCATCGCAGATACTAGTCTCGAACTCGGGCGGCCTTATCCTCATTTTGATGGCCTAATCGACTAGGAACATGTTCAGAATACACAGCGACTATTAGATGTGTTTCATGATAGCCGTCATACCCACTATCACATCTAACATACGTTTTAGTGTAATCTAGGTCTTTACTCAACACAATTGTAAATCATTACACACATAATGAAAGTAAAGAATGCCATATAAAAGAATGTGAATATCATATATAAAGATCGTTTGTACAAGAGTCAATGAAAACCCACACGCCACAAGTTGGCTAGTTGGGCATCTACTCTAACACTGAGCTCCACGCAGCAGGCAAGTACCCCAACAGAACCACCTCTCTGATACCAACTGAAAGGAACCAGACTTTAGAATTTTTTTTTAAAAACATGTGCGGAATACATAATCTTAAAGTATGGCTCGTTCCTTTTTCAAAACATTTCTAAATCATTTTCTCACCCATACTTCAAACATAAATAAATGAATATTTAAAATCGTTAAAACATTCATACGGTATAAAATCAACTGAGTAAAACACTGAAAGTAAACATGTTCAAAACCAACATCCAAAACTGTATCATCTCAAAAATAACATCGCTGCGGTCAAGGGGTACATCTGCAACAGGCGCTCAGATGTCCTCACCGCCAGTCGGTGTAAACTCAGCAGGATCATTACCTGCACCATTTAAACCTAGTGAGCCTAGAGGCTCAACATGCTATATCGTATATTATAACAAAGTACACACTAATAAAATCGCATGCAGGGACATACTTGTAATAAAATTGTTGTCGCATCGGCGGATCCGGATCCCGTTTCCCGGGGGCGCAGCGGAAGTTTCGAAAAATTAAAACATTCATAGGATGTTTTATAGAAGATAACTTGCTGGCGTCTAGGCGCCTGGCTCCGACCAGATTCACAGGGAAACTGGCACTTCAATGGTAGGCGGCGGTAGATCTCCTAATCCGGTCCACGACTGGATTCACGGCTCCTTCGTCAGTCTGCACTAGAAGAGCTGACGAATTTGTCACGAACGGAATCTCCTCGTCGACGTGATCGGAACAAGTCCAATCACGTGAGCAACGGCGGCGGCGCGGAGGCGAGTGTGGTGGTGGGCGGCCGAGAGGGAGAGGAGGAGAGGAGGGGCGGCTACTCTTAGGGTTTTGGATGCTTAGTTGTAGTATATTCATAATAACCCTAGGCCATGTGTATGTAGAGGGGTGATGGGCTTGAACCGGCCCATTGGACCTGGGGCGGGCCCAGTTCAACATATGAACATTCGGTTCATTCCTACCACCGTGGCTTCATCATAATCCCGATCGACGATCAGATCGGGCCGATCAACACAGTTTCCAAAACAAAGTATTATGATGTGAGAATAATTTTTCAGACCACCTAGTCCAAAATTACAGTTTGGCCCTCCAAGTTTCAAGGATAGTCAAACTAGCCCAAACTTTAGGGAAATTGCAATTTGACCCCTGTTGACTTTTAGGAAGTCGCACTCCCTAAATTTCTCCTCCTATGCTCAACACATTGAGCTCAGTTTCCGTGCGGGAATCATGAAGCCAGTACTTGTGTGACCCTCAATAGTTCAGGGATACAGCTAGCCGTGGGCCCACAACAATTGCGACTCCGAAATCACAATTTCTGACTGACCCATCGGATCATGGTAAAGCACCTAGAAACACCGCCCCATGATCCCCTAGGTATCACTGATAGTTCCTGCAAGAACCAGTCGGTCATGGTTAGCGTACAGTACGGTCCTTTCAACACATATATCCCGATCAGATCAACGACCATTGGTAAATCGAGAGTCGCTAGAGATCCAATAACTATGCATACATCTCGGAGATCAAATAGTGACATCGCGAGTGTTACTAGGTAAACCCATTTACCTAAAACACATCTAGTACTCTGGCCAGAGATTTATCACACTATTACCTCCTCAGATAGCATAGGATATCCACGCATAAAAGCGAGCGGTGAATCCTCGACAACGAATCATCGACTCCTACATGCATCGGGACCTCACCCAATCCCGCCACCTAATGACCCCAAATGAGTCGATAAACGGGTCAAAGTGAGGCACCTATCATGTAGAGTCTCAATGACGTTTCGAGTAGTGTGGACTAATCAGTACAACCAAGATCTCGGACTTATCCACTCGACAAATGGTAACCACTTGGAAAGTCCGAACGAGGGTAGTTCGATAGATCACCAGGTCACTATCCATATGCATGCTCAAAACATCACAATGTTCCCTACCAATGAAACATGGTACTTCACATCGCAGATGCTAGTCTCAAGCTCGAGCGGCCTTATCCTCATTTTGACGGTCCAATCGACTAGGAACGAGTTCACAATACACAGTGACTATTAGATGTGTTTCATGATAGCCATCATAAGATAAAGAATGCCATAAAAGAAATACGAGTTTCATAAATAAAGATCGTTATACAAAGAGTCAATAAAGCCCACACGCCACAAGTTGGCTAGTTGGGCATCTACTCTAACAATCTTCCACTTGCCCTAAAGCCAACTACTCATCAGACGCAGTCCCATTGTTTCGCGATATTTTTAAAACAACGGTCCTGGCAAGGGCTTCGTAAGTGGATCAGCAATGTTGTCTGCAGAGGCGACTCTCTCGACTGCTATGTCACCTCTAGGCACAATATCCCGGATTATGTGGTATTTCCTCAGTATATGTTTGGATCTTTGGTGAGACCTAGGCTCCTTTGCTTGCGCAACGGCACCCGTGTTGTCGCAGTACACCGGGACTGGACCAACTCCTTCAGGCATTACGCCCAACTCTTGGACGAAATTCCTTATCCAAACCGCCTCTTTAGCAGTAGCTGATGCTGCGATGTACTCAGCCTCAGTGGTTGAATCCGCGATGGTGTCTTGCTTGAAACTCTTCCAAGAGACAGCACCACCATTGAGCATGAATACAAATCCAGAGGTTGACTTCGAATCATCCACGTCACAATGGAAGCTAGAATCAGTGTAGCCTTCCAATTTCAGTTCACCACCCCCATGGACAATGAACATATTCTTAGTCCTTCACAAGTACTTAAGAATATCTTTCACGGCCTTCCAATGCATTTGGCCGTGGTTGGCTTGGTAACGGCTCGTGACACTCAGAGCATATGCGACATCCGGTCTAGTTGAGATCATGCCATACATAATACTACCTATTGCCGAGGCATATGGCACACGTGTCATACTCTCTATCTCCTCATCAGTCTTTGGACACGTAGACTTAGATAGAGTGACCCCGTGACACATAGGTAGGTGTTCTCTCTTGGACTCTTCCATAGAGAACCGCTTAAGTATGGTATCGATGTAGGTAGCTTGGGTGAGTCCGAGCATCCTTTTCGATCTATCCCGATAGATCTGTATTCCAAGAATATATGATGCTTCACCCATGTCCTTCATCGATAATATACTTGACAACCACACTTTAGTTGACTGCAACATTCCTACATAATTCCCAATGAGTAGAATGTCATCAACATAAAGCAGAAGGAATGTCACAACATTCTTAACTACCTTCTTATACACACATGGCTCCTCGGGATTCTTGATGAAACCAAATTCCTTAATTGTTTCATCGAATCTTAGGTTCCAACTTCTCGATGCTTGTTTGAGACCGTAGATCGATCTCTGAAGTTTGCATACTTTATGCTCACTTCCTACAGATGTGAAACCCTCAGGCTGCGTCATATAGATCTCTTGCTTAAATGTTTCCATTAAGGAACGCAGTTTTCAGAATCAGCATCGAAAATTACCTCCTTGAAAGTTCTTGGATCACATCCAATAGTTTGATCACTTTGATCATCTTCAAGGAGGAAACCATATCTATCAGGAGCCCTAGGAACCCTTTCAGATCTCCTAGGTGCGACCATTTCTGGTATTGGCTCTTGAGGTGCGGGAGATTCACTTGGTACTTCAGATGGTTCTCGAACCTCTTTGAGTTCTACTATCTTGCCTTTTCAATCAAGTAGAAACTCCTTTTCCAGAAAGGTGGCATTTCTAGAAACAAACACTTTTGTTTCATTGGGATAGTAGAAGTAGTATCCAATAGAATTCTTTGGAGACCCAATGAAGTAACATAAGATGGATCTATTATCCAGCTTATCTCCCACTGTCTGCATCACGTTAGCATGACATCCCCAAATCCTCATGAATGAGTACTTGGGCGGCTTGCCCATCCATATCTCATATGGAGTCTTATCCACTGCCTTGGTGTGGACATTGTTCAACAACATTACCGCCGTTTCGAGCGCATAGCCCCAAAACAAGGTAGGAAGCTCAGTGAAGCTCATCATAGATCGAACCATGTCCATCAAGGTTCGATTACGACGCTCCGCTACACCATTGAGTTGTGGTGTGGCCGGAGGGGTCCACTGTGAGAGAATCCCATTCTCTTTAAGATAGTCTTGAAATTCAGCACTCAAGTATTCTCCACCTCGATCGGATCGAAGTGCTTTAATAATTTTCCCTAACTGATTTTCTACTTCAGCCTTGAATTCTTTGAACTTTTCAAAGGATCAGACTTGTGCTTCATTAAGTACAAGTATCCATATCTAGAGTGATCATCGGTAAAGGTAATGAAGTATGTGTGACCGTACTTAGTACCAATGTTAAGTGGGCCACATACATCAGTGTGGATCAAATCCAACAGGCCTTGAGCACGTTCAGGCTTGCCCGTGAAGGGTTGTTTGGTCATTTTTCCTTTGAGACAAGACTCACAAGTCGGTAGGGAGTTAATATCTGACATATCAAACATGTCACTCCTAACCAACTTGTTCATCCTACTTAAGGAAATATGATCTAGCCTAGCGTGCCAAAGTTGTGCTGGGTTCAAGCTATCGTTTTTCCTATTAATAGTTGTTGTATGTGTTTCCACATCGCGAGTTGGAACTTCTTTTAATTTTAAGGTGTATAAATCATTTTCGCGTTCCCCAATTCCAATCAAACATTCATTCTTGTATATATTGCAAATAGAATTAGCAAAATGACAAGAATATCCATCACTATCAAGCATAGAAACAGAAATATGTTCTTTATTAACTCGGGAACGAACAAAACGTTTCTCAATAACAACTTAAAATTCGAAGACAGAAATAAATGAACATCTCCTATAGCTACTACAGCAACCCTTGCTCCATTTCCCAGCCTTAAGTGGGTCTCACCCTCTCTAAGACGTCGGCTTCTTGTCATCACCCGCAAATCATTGCAGATATGAGATCCACATCCGGTATCAAGTACCCAAGAAGTCGAACTAAGAGACATATTTATTTCAATATAGAAAATACCTTTTGCAGTTCGCAAATGCTCTAGGTACTCCTTACAGTTCCTCCTCCAGTGTCCAGGCTTGTGACAGTGGTGGCAAACATCCTCAGATTTGTTTGGCTTTGAAGTCCTTGCCTTGGGCTTCTTGGCGGGTTTTTCCTCCTTTGCAGGGGCAGAACGTTTCCTACCCTTGCGTTTGGGCCCCTTCTTCGCAAAGGAAGAAGAGCCCATAAGGAGGACGGGATTGTCCTTCTTTATGGTCCCCTCGAACACGACAAACATGTTCAACACCTCTTCAAGGGTGGCTTCCATCTTGTTCATGTTAAAGTTGACCACAAAGAGATCGAATGCAGCAGGGAGTGAGAGGAGAAGTAGATCCACAGACAGCTCATGTGGAAGCGTGATATCAAGGCCCACTAGTTTCTCAATTATCCCAATCATACGAACCCTATGCTCGCGGACCGAAGTCCCATCGTGCATGCGGCTCGTCATGAGCTCCTTGACAGTAGTGAACCTCTCAGTCCGAGAGTTCTCCCCATACAACTCCTTGAGATGAAGGTGTATGCCAGCAGCATACTCCGTCTTCTCAAAACGCCGCAGCATTTCGTTAGACATTGATGCTATCAGATAGCATCGTGCCATAAGCTCTTCGTCCCACCATTTGTCCAGCTTTGCCAGCTCCTCAGGACCGGCATCAGCAGGGGCTTCCTCCGGAGGGGTCTTCTCTAGCGTGTAGAGAAGTTTCTCCGAAGCCAAGACAATCTTGAGGTTTCGAAGCCAATCTTGGTAGTTCAAACCAGTGAACTTGTTGCTATCTAGTATAGAAGCAAGTGGATTTTTGATTGAAGACATTATAACAGCAGTTTATACTGAAAGGAAAACAGACATGCATTACTAACTATTCATGAAAAACGCTAAGACATAAAACAAGGTCATTAAGTTTTATGATTACCCTCCCACTATTTTAAAGATTTCACCACCCTCTAATGAAATCGAGAAAGCAAGTTTCCTTAGTGGGTACACAGAGTCCAATCAAGTGATCATGGTCCCGAATAATATCAGCCAACCATGACCCTCAAAAGGTAGATCGCAATTGCAACAGGTGCAACCTCCATGTATTTACCTCACGTCCAGTAAGGGCCCAATAATATGACGCCGATTACTATCTTGTGTCAAGATGACCCATCAATGTCGAGTTGTGAAGGACGGTCACCTTAACGCCCCCAATAATATGAGCCAACGTTGAAAGGAGTTCCAACCAACTCACAGCGAGTGTCAATGACGTGTACAGCTTTCCGGCATACATAACCCCCTCAATAATATGAGCCGGGCCATGTATGCGGGTAGCATCGACGTACACTCATTGTTGATGGAAGGTAGGAAAATTTAAACGAATTTAAATCCCCTTAGTTCCATGATCTTATCGAATAAGCAATCATGAAACTTTTAATCTTGATATTTATTTTAAATCGTATTGAGGAATTTTAATTTTGAAATTTGGTCTCATTAATTTTAAATCACAATTTAAAACGCGGATTCAACAGATATATCGCATATATAAATTTTGGGAAAATCGATAGCGAGAGCTATGCGGTCCGTGGTTGCCAATCACGGACCTAGGTCCAGTCCTAGGTGAAATGCAGTATGCAATGCAATCCTATTACATTAGCTTCCAGTTTTACAAATCTTCGGTCTTCAATATCTTTGATCATCATCTCCACCATCTTCAAAAGTCCTCCCACTAAATCTATTATTTACATTTAAATGTCCATGACACATTGGGATACAATTTTAAAGGGGTGGGAACGGGCCATAAACCAGACCCACTTAGAAATAGATATCAACAATATTACAACCAAAAATTTGCAAAACCTAGCATACACCTAACACCTTGGGCACGACTCTCGATCATCCCAAACATACAATCAATTCAAATAATTGACATAAATAAATAACCAAATCAAATTTGGTAATTTTCCAACAAAATCATATTTTAAGTATAAAATCACATTTTATAAATAAAATCATATTTTGTCAATTTTTAATTGCATCAAATTGGGCTTAAAACAATTTTAGGCCCAAAATCTCAAAAATTCCAAAAATCAATTTTTGGTCCGACCAAAATGGCCCAATATCAAATATTGGCCCGAAAACCCCTCGGGCCATCCGGGACAGGCCCGAAAACCCTAGGAGTTGAAAACAGCGTCGCAACGCCGCCTCGGGATCGCCGGACGGTGGCCGCACGGCGACGCACCGCCGCCTGCAAAGCGTGTGGCACACTGCCGCACGCCCCCGCGCGCAACGGTTGCGCACGGGGAGGCCACCTGCGCGCACACCGCGCGCAGGTGGGCGGCAGGTGCCGTGCGCCACCGTTCGCGACAATCGCGCACGGTGGCCGGCCATCGGCACTGAATCTGCACGCATCTACAGTGCCCGCCGCGCGCGGATGCCGCACTCTACAGTGCGCATCGTGTGCAAGGTGCACGCGGGCGCCGCACGCCGCGTGCAGTTGCACGCGGCGGCGCCCGAGGAAAATTTTTTTTTTTTTATTTTCGAAAATTTGTGATTTGATGCAATAAGGCACAAATTATGTATTGATAGATCCGAGCCTTGGCTCTGATACCACTGTTGGGGGCGGATCCGGATCCCGTTCCCGAGGGCGCAGCGGAAGTTTCAAAATTTGCCCCGGAAACGTTCAAGACATAATAATCAAAGCAATAAAACATTCATAGGATGTTTTATAGAAGATATCTTGTTGGCGTCTAGGCGCCTGGCTCCAACCAGATTCACAGGGAAACTGGCACTTCAACGGTAGGCGGCGGTAGATCTCCTAATCCGGTCCACGACTCGAAACACGGCTCTTCGTCAGTCTGCACTAGAAGAGCTGATGAATTTATCACAAACGGAATCTCCTCACCGACGTGATCGGAACAAGTCCAATCACGTAAGCAACGGCGGCGGCGGCACACGGCGGCGGCGCGGCGGCACACGACGGCGGCGCGGCGGCACACGGCGGCGGCGTGTGTGGTGGTGGGCGGCCGAGAGGGTGAGGAGGAGAGGAGGGGCAGCTACTCTTGGTGAGTAGGGTTTGTGTGATGCAATTGTTGTTGTCCTTTGTAGCCCTAGGTCAAGTATATATATATAGGTGGTGCATGGGCTTGAACCAACCCAATGGGCCTGGGGCGGGCCCAGGTCCATATGAACATTCGGTTCAAGTACCTCGCCATGGCTTCATCATAATCCCGATCGACGATCAGATCGGACCGATCTACACAGTTCACAAAACTGAGTATTATGATGTGAAAATAATTTTTCAGACCACCTATTCCAAAATTACAGTTTGGCCCTCCAAGTTTCAAGGATAGTCAAACCAGCCCAAACTTTAGGGAAATTGCAATTTGACCCCTGTTGACTTTTAGGAAGTCACACTCCCTAAATTCCTCCTCCTATGCTCAACACATTGAGCTCAGTTTCCATGCGGGAATCATGAAACCAGTACTTGTGTGACCCTCAATGGTTCAGGGATACAGCTAGCCGCGGGCTCACAACCACTGTGACTCCGAAATCACAATTTCGGACTGACCCAACGGATCATGGTAAAGCGCCTAGCAACATCGCCCCATGATCCCCTAGGTATCACTGATAGTACCTGCAAGAACCAGTTGGTCATGGTTAGCATACAGTACGGTCCTTTCAACACATATATCCCGATCAGATCAACGACCATTGGTAAATCGAGAGTCGCTAGAGATCCAATAACTATGCATACATCTTGAAGATCAAATAGTGACATCGCGTGTGTACTAGGTAAACCCATTTACCTAAAACACATCTAGTACTCTGGCCATAGATTTATCACACTATTGCCTCCTCAGATAGCATAGGATATCCACGCATAAAAGTGAGCGGTGAATCCTTGACAACGAAGCATCGACTCCTACATGCATCGGGACCTCACCCAATCCCGCCACCTAATGACCCCAACTGAGTCGGTAAACGGGTCAAAGTGAGGCACCTATCATGTAAAGTATCAATGACGTTTCGAGTAGTGAGGACTAATCAGTACAACCAAGACCTCGGACTTGTCCACTCGACAAATGGTAACCACTTGGAAAGTCCGAACGAGGGTAGTTTGATAGATCACCAGGTCACTATCCATCTGCATGCTCAGAACATCACAATGTTCCCTACCAATGAAACATGGTACTTCGCATCGCAGATGCTAGTCTCAAGCTCGGGCGGCCTTATCCTCATTTTGATGGCCCAATCGACTAGGAACGAGTTCAGAATACACAGTGACTATTATATGTGTTTCATGATAGCCATCATATCCACTATCACATCTAACATACACTATGGTGCATTCTAGGTCTTTATCCAACATAATTGTTATCACTATAGCATAATGAAAATAAAGAATTCCATAAAGAAATACAAATTTCATAAATAAAGATCGTTATACAAAGAGTCAATAAAACCCACAAGCCACAAGTTGGCTAGTTGGGCATCTACTCTAACACACTCAATCCACACTCATGCACAAACAAATCATATATGAAGAAGTGTGATGCTCCTGTATCAAACAAAACTCGTGTAAGAAAATCAAAGATAGCACAAGTACCTGCAATAACTCCTTCTGGCCTATCTTCAGCTTGCTCTCTCGTTAGGGCATTCACCTGAGCTTGCTACGGTCCTGGAAACTGAGGTCTAGAAGATCCTCCGAACCTAGACGGTTCTCGTGGTTGGAAACCTGATCGTTGGGACCGAGCAAAAGGTTGCGATCTCTGTGAAGAACCACCAGCTGAACCTTGCTGCGACTGATTCGAAGACTGTCCACCCATCACAGGACAGACTCTAGCAAAATGTCCAGGCTACCCACAATTATGGCAAAGACCCTGAACTCCACGACACTGCGAAGTCATATGACGACCTCCACACTGTCCACAAGTCACTCCTACTCCGGAGCCACTGCCACCAGAACTAACAGAACAGGAAGAACTCGAGATCAATCGTCTCTTGAACTGTTTCCCTCGGGGATTGAACCTCTGACGATTCGACTGCTGCGGCACCTGAGAGATTGGAAGGAAGGCATCGCTTCTGGCACATGTTGGAAACTTCATCCAGTTGTCGGCTGAACTAGATTCTGTGCTTCCATCAGACTCTCCTCAATATCCACCGCTCTATCCACGACCTCAGCATAAGTCGCAGGGGAACCAGCTAACACCATGCGGAACAATTCGGGCCTCAACCCTCTCAGAAACTTGTTCCTCTTCGTCCTCTCCTGGTTCGCAAAATGGGGAACATACGACAACAGCGAAGAAAACTGTCTGGCATACTCAGCCGCCTCAAGCTCCATTGATTCAGGTTGTCGAACTCCCTCTCACGGTTGTTGTAGAAAGACTCAGGGGTATACTCCTGTCAAAAAGCGCACAGAATCTCTCCCAAGAAACCAAAGCTCCAGTCTCGCGCATGACTCGGGAAGTATCCTTCCACCAGCGTTGAGCATGCTCTATCAACTGCAAAACAGCTAACTTCAGTCTCCTCTTTGGAGAATACTCAACCGCATCAAACAGTTCTTCCATATGCTCTAACCAGCCCTCAGCTATCAGACCACTCTCGGCACCAGTATACGTCGGGGGATTCATCCTGTGGAACCTAGACAACACTAGCTCCATCTCGCCGATCTGTCTAGGAACATAATCTTCCTTTGTCTGTCTAGCACGACAACGCAAAGGAATACTCTGCTTCTCAACATCCTCATCACTCCCGGGAGCCCTATACTCCTCACTAGCCTGCCTAGCGATTCTACTCCTACCTCTCCTCAGCGGCATGTACCAAAACTCAGAGGTAAGAACACAAGCAGACAATACACAGAGGCATATACAAAATCACACAAATCACAGAGTCAATTAAATCAAAACTCGAACTCTGTGCCTAGACTCGAGTGTGGTGAAAAGAAATCGAGATTATCCCAGTTTAAGCTCTGATACCAAAAATGTCAGGCCCGGTGCGCTAATCACAGATTAAATACTTATTTAATCTTAATTACATGGAAGATTAAAAATATGGGATAAAAATTTTCGAATTTGGGCCCGGTTTAAAAATTTCATGCAAAATAAGTTCATAATCAAAATAAAGAGTTTAACTCAAAACCTAACAACACAACAGGTAAACAATAAGTAGTCAATCAAATACAGATCCCCAAGAATAAATAAAGGCGCAGGACATCCCCTGACTCAATATATCATACATATAATTGGGACTCAAATCAAAATGGGGATCGACCAGCTGAAGCTCCCCTCTGTCCAGCCTGGTTACCTGAAGAACCTGCAAGGCAAACCAAGACCCAAGCAGCCCAAAAACAGGGAAAAGAAAACTAGGTCAAACCTCAGTACGAATAGAACAATAAAGCAATAGTCATATCAGACATGCAATATTTCAAACGTGCAATGCATGAGGGCTACCAAGAATCATCGATAAGCAAATCACAACGACTCAGTTGTGCAGATATCATCGTCATCCTGCGATCTTCAGGTGCGAAAACTCAGCCGACCATCACAGGGTAGTGGTATTCAGGCGCGACCACTCAATCGGCCACCACAATAGCAACGTTGGACCTTTTTCAGGCACGACGACACAGCCAGCCGATCACAACACGCAAAGAAATCCAACTCACAAGGGAATCAGGCTCAATATGTATGCATGAATGCACAACAGACTCATGCTTAATTCAATGCATATAACTCACACGCATCAAATAGATTAGAGCAAATAATCAGCACACAGACCACAGCAATTCAACACGAGAGAAATATCTCAAAGCTGATATCAAAGCTGCTAAATCTAGCTCAATTAGTACCTCAAATCTCAGTTCTACCTCGACAGATCACGTAGGATGCAGCTCCAACAGTTTGCTCAAATCTGCTACTCACCAGCTTCTCAAAAACTCAGACGGAAAATGCCTACAAGCCCAAATATGTCAAGATATCTACAAATCAGCTTACACCAAAGCTCATCCAGCTTACGGTTCATAACTGCGTAGCCTAAATCAGCTGCTTCAAATCTACAGAGCACTATCCAGCTCTAAATCAAAGCTTAAATCAGTAAGGAGTCACTTACTCAAAGCTGCTAAAGGATAGAAGAACCACTGGACAAAAATCACGAAGATGCTCGAACCTGCAACTACTTTGTGCTCCATCAACTTTTCGATCTAAAACTCCAAACTGGTATCAATCGAAAGCCCTACGGAAGACGAGCTCAGCACCACCTATCTTGCTCCAAACGGAGGTGTAAATCGACGGCAATCTCAAGAAATAGGGTTCGAATGAACAGTACTAATCAAGGGTTCTTGGGGAAGAAGATAAGAAAATATATCGGGTTCGAAATTCTCTTAAGTGTAAATCGACACTTATATTTAAATCCCCAAGTCAAAGCTACAATGAAAGTCAAACACCGACAAACTCAGATCTGAGCGCTATTCAGATCTCAGCGCTACTCAGATCTGGCTCCGCTATCACAGATCAGACTTCGCTACGCTACACTAGTGCACCAACATCAAACGACGTTGCGCTATTAATCAAAACGACATAGCATAGGGGTGCCCGCTCACTAACGCTAAATGGCCTCGCATTGAATCCAGATCTGAAATAGATCCCGCTCACGAACATCCAAATCTGAACAACCCTGAACCGCACCGGTCTACCCAAACTCACGAACCGGACCGATCTACACAGAACCGTTGACAAACCTTGACTTTCATCAAAAAGACGAGCACATATGCACACTCTCTCCAAATAGATTTCGCTACTCCAATCTGACTATCAACAAATGACACCGTATTGCTTATACTCAAAACGACATCGTTTTATGTGAGGACCAGAAATCTGCTAAACGGTGATTAGCGATATAATCAGATCTGGATTATAATTTAGTGATTTTAGAATTTGCTTGGATGTATTTTGAATGGTGTCTAGTATACTGTGTAGTGAGTATGCTATCATATCGTTGTGTAAGGGAGAACGTTAGCTCTTTAGACAGATTTGGTGTATCGAAGATCGTTGGAACTCAGATTTAAATAATGCCCGTGAGAGTGAATTAGAAGTGCAGTGAGAATTGGTTTTGTTCGTTGTTTTCAGGTTTGGGTGAGATCTAGGTGTCCAGATCTGGTTTTCACTGGTTTGAGTGAGTTACCGCGAGCGAGAAATGATACAATGTCATTTTAGGCGCTAGTCAGATCTGGTATTGAGAGAGTGAGAATTGGTTTTGTTCGTTGTTTTCAGGTTTGGGTGAGATCTAGGTGTCCAGATCTGGTTTTCACTGGTTTGAGTGAGTTACCGCGAGCGAGAAATGATACAATGTCATTTTAGGCGCTAGTCAGATCTGGTATTGAGAGAGGGACAGATTTGGTGGCGCTGGGTTTGTCTTGCTTAGCTCTTTCGATTGATACCAGTTTAGAGTTGTAGATCGACTTGTGGAAGAAGAGCAAAGTAGTTGCAGGTTCGAGTAACTTCGTGAATTCCAGTCGATGGTTTTCCCCGTTCAGATTTGAGCTTCTGGGTAAGTAATTCTTTCCATTCTAGCTTCGTTAGAGCTAGTAGAGCCTTGTTGAATAGTTGTGAGTAGTCTGGAACCTTAACCGTAGGAACTAAGCATATTTGGCTTAGTGTTGAGTTGAATTGTTAGTTGTTTTGTACAGATTTGAGCTTAGGCAGCTTCTGTTAAGCTTCACCGTGAGTCACTGAGGAAGCAGACTTGAGCAGGTTGTTGGTGCCGTGCCCTTGTCAGATTTGATTGAGGTTTAAGCTGGTTTGAGGTACGGATTGAGCTTCTGTAAACAGCTTTGGGCATGGGCATGTTTATATTTCTTGTTGTGAAATCTGTATGTTGTGATCTCGTGACTCTGTGAACAGATTTGATTGACAGTGCTCTGTTTTATGATCTGTTCTACGTGCTGATTATTGTATGCATTGGAATATGATTATTGAATGGCATTTATGCATACATATTGAGCCTGATGTTCGATTGATGACCCGAGTCGAGAGCCAGCATTGTGATCGATCGACTGAGTTGTCGCGTCTAAAATGTCAAATGCTATCAACGGAGTGGTGGCCGGCTGAGTTATCGCGCCTGAAGACCATCGAGCTGTGATGGCTGACGGGCCCGAATATCATGGTCCGATGATTTCCACCGACTGATTGGCTGTGTGTGGTGTTTGAGGCTCATTTGAGATTTGCCAGCTGAGTCGTTGGCCTTGATGACCGATTCTTTTGATAGCCATCATGCATTTCATAACTTGAAGTATAGCATGTTTCATGATTTGCTGTTTTTAGATTGCTCTTCGTACTGAGGTTTGACCTCTTTACTTTCCCTATTTTTGGGCTGCCTTGGTCTGTATTGGCTTTGGCAGGTTCTTCAGGTAACCAGGCTGGACAGATTGGAGCTTCAGCTGGTCGATCCCCTTTTTGATTGAGTCCCATTTATATTTATGTATTGATATATTGAGCCAGGGGATATCCTGTGCCTTTAATTATGTGGGGGATCTGTAGTTGATTTACTACATGTTGTTTACCTGTTGTGTTGTGAGTTTTGAGTTAAACTCGTATTTTGATTATGAACTATTTTAAGATTGATGTTTTGGATCAGGCCCAAAATTTTGAAAAAAAAATAAGCCCTGATTTTGATGCTTCCACATAATTGTGATTAATTGATTTATTAATCCTTGCTTTAGCACATCGGGCCTGACATTTTGGTATCAGAACTTAAACTCGGATAAGCTCGATTTCTTTTCTATCACACTCGATTCTAGGCACAGAGTTTGAGTTTGATCTTGATTGACTCTGTGATTTATCTTCCTATATGATTATTTGTTTCTTGCCTTACCTCAGATATTTTGGTAGATGCCACCGAGAAGAGGTAGGAGTAGGATCGCTAGGCAGATTGGTGATGAGTCTAGAGCTCCGGGTAGTGATGAGGATGTTGATCAGCAGAGTATACCTTTGCGTCGCCGTAATAGACAGACAGAGGTAGAGGATGTGACTCGACTGATTGGCGAGATGGAGCTAGTTTTGGCTAGATTTCAGCGGATGAATCCTCCGACGTTTACTGGTGCCGAGGGTGGTTTGATAGCTGAAGGCTGGCTAGAACATATGGAAGAGTTGTTTTATGCTGTCGAGTATTCTCAGGAGAGAAGACTGAAGCTAGCAGTGTTGCAGTTGAGGGAGAATGCTCAACATTGGTGGAATGGTACTTCCCGAATTTGAGGGGGGGCTGTGATTACTTGGGAGAGCTTCTGTGCAGTGTTTCGACAGTAGTATACCCCGGAGTCCTACTACAAACAACCGCGAGCGAGAGTTTGACAATCTAAAGCAAGGGGACATGAAGGTGTCCGATTATTCCAGACAGTTTTCTTCCGTTATGTCGTATGTTCCCTATGTAGCTAACCAGGATAGAACTAAGAGGAACAAGTTTCTGAGAGGTTTGAGGCCTGAGTTGTTTCGTATGGTGTTGGCTGGTTCTCCTGCGACTTATGCTGAGGCCGTGGATAGAGCATTGGACATTGAGGAGAGTCTGCTGGAAGCTCAGAATCAGGTTCAGTCGACGGCTGGACGTACTTTTCAACCGGTGCTTGAAGTGACGCAACCATTTCAGCCTCCTCAAACGTCGCAGCAGTCGAATCGCCAGAGGTTCAAGCCTCGTGGGAAGCAGTTTAAGAAGCGGGCAAACTCGAGTTCTTCTGGTTCAGTGAGTTCTGGTATCAGTGGATCTGGAGGAGTGATGTGTGGGCTGTGCGGAGGTCGCCATATGACTTCGCAGTGTCGTGGAGTTCAGGGTCTTTGCCATAATTGTGGGCAGCCTGGTCATTTTGCTAGAGTGTGTCCTTCGGTGGGAGGACAGTCTGTGAATCAGTCGCAGTAACGCCTAGAATTTCCTAACTACGTAGAAATGAGTGCATGACTAGGGGAAAAATATTTTTAGATGATTACATGCCATTTCATATGATTCATTTATGATTTTATGCTGCATGAGATGCATGTGTTAATTTTCAGCCTGCTTGAGTTACAGATGCGTGGACGAGATTATGGCCGACCGAAAAGGAAATGATTTGAGATTTTTAAGTTACGGGATTTTAAGAATGAAATTATTTTATTTTAAGCAACTACTTCTGAAAAATTGAGTTTTTATGATTAACTTGGAGGGGAACCCATTTTTCGCCTATACGGGCTGTTATATTGAGTTTTAAGGTATTTTAAAATATGAGGAGGCCTTGATTTCGAAAATAATTAATCCTTGAAGCCCAATGATGAGTTTTAAGTACCTTTCTAATTGATTATAGGGACAAGCCTGTCTTTTCTCCCATTGTTTTTAATTAAATCAATAGGGTCATATTAGTCACATTCATTTTCTTAAACACAAAATTTACACAAACCTAGCCTCCCTTTTGATGCAACAGCCGTCCCCCTCCTCCCCATAACTCAAAATTTCGAAACTTATCATCCATTGGAGAAGCTTGGTGATCCAAAGCCGGTTGCACCCCGATCTCGCGTCTACAACGTCGGTAACTCGCAGATTCACCTCTTTTCCAAACCAGGCATGTGATATCAGTTTATTTTCTCACCATTTAGACTATAATTTTCAATGATTTATGGAATGTTTTGTATGTGATCTAATGACATCTATGAGGTTTATTTTCGGATCATGCATGCACCCTATTTTCTCACATGATTTTCGATCCAAATCTTTGAGCTTCGGTCCAGGGGTGTTCCAGGGGCTTGGGGGTGATCACTAGTGGCTGTATGGTGGTCTTTAGGTACTGAAAAGTGGGCTAATTCGAGCAAAAACCATGGCTGCAAGTGAAGATCACCTGGTGCACAGCGCAGGGAGAGCAGCCATCTTCATGGCCTTCGCGCGCGCACTGTGAGCCACGGTTTGGACCATGGTTGGTACCGTTGGAACCCACTGGACCTGGGGGTGGTCCATCCGGCGGGACTCCGGCCATGGTGGCCGGAGCAAAGAGCAAAAAAGACCGGGAAGTTGGCGTCGCGCAAGGAGCGAGCGGCGGCTCACGCGTGGTGTAGGGGCACATGTTGGGCCGGCCGGTTCGATCAAACCGGGTTGGTTTGGTTGGATCAGTTTGGTTCATCGAGTCCCGAGTCAAAATGTTTTAAAATGGGTCCGAGTTATTTTAATTGTGGACTTGTTATTTTAATTTTAAGTCAAATGTCCAATTTTAAAGAAAATAGACAGATGTTAGGAATTGAGTCAAAATTTTAAAGTTTTGTTTATTTTTAAGTTTTAAATCAAAATTAGGGCCTTTGGTATTTTATTGGAGTTAAAACCGATTTTTGGGATTTAACTTGGTCAAAATGATTTTGGGTCAATGATTTTAAGTCAAAAGTTATTTTAAGTTGTCGATTTTTAAGTAAATTGGATTTTAAGCTAAATTGGTGGATTTTGGGCCGATATATTAAATGAGTTTTAAGCTTGTTTTGACGGTGTTGGGCCGAGTCCTTCAAATGATTTTAAAGGGATGTTTATTAGTATGTACCTTGCTATAATATACGATAGAGCATACTGAGCCTCTAGGCTCACTAGGTTTAAATGGTGCAGGTGATGACCCTGCTGATGAGTTTACATCGACTGGCGGTGAAGACATCTGAGCGCCTGTTGCAGCAGTACCCCTTGACCGCAGCAGTGTTATTTTGAGTTGATACAGTTGGATATTGGTTTAAAACATGTTTATTTTCAGTATTTTGATGCAGTTGATTTTATTTTATTTTATACAGTATGGATGTTTAACATTTTAAAATATTCCTTTATTTACGCTTAAAGTATTTTTTTTAGAAAATGATTAGAAATGTTTTAAAAAGGGAACGAGCCATACTTTAAGTTTATGTTTTTCCGCATATGTAATAAAAATAATTTCTAGAGTCTGGTTCGTTTCAGTTCTGCTGGTGGATCTTCGCAGAGACAGCAACCTTTTATTAAGTATCAACTCCCGAGGATTGAGGATTTATTTGATCGGTTGCAGGTAGCTTCGGTGTTCTCGAAGATTGATTTGAGATCTGGCTATCATCAGCTGAGAGTTAGAGAGGAGGACTTGTCCAAGACTGCTTTTAGGACACGCTACGGCCACTACGAGTTCTTGGTGATGCTGTTTGGCCTGACGAATGCCCCAACGATTTTCATGGATCTGATGAACAGGGTATTCAGGCAGTATCTAGACCAGTTCATCATTGTGTTCATCGACGACATCCTGGTCTATTCGAGGAGCTTGGAGGAGCATAGACAGCAGTTGCAGTGACTCTGAAGACTTTGAGGGAGCACAGATTGTATGTCAAGTTCAGGAAGTACGAGTTTTGGCTGGAGCAGATGGCATTCTTAGAGCATATTGTGTCGAGAAAGATGGGATTTCTATGGACCCATCGAAGATGGAGGCAGTGCAAACTGGGGGATTCCGAGGAATGCAGCGGAGATTCACAGTTTCTTGGGCTTGGCATGTTATTATCGCAAGTTTATCAAGGGCTTCTCTTCTATCTCAGTGCCCTTGACCGCCTTGACCAAGAAGAATGCAAAGTATGTGTGGAGTCCCGAGTGTCAGAGGAGCTTTGATCAGCTGAAGGAGGCCCTTACTTCAGCACCAATATTAGCTATGCCAGTGGACCACGAGGAGTTTGTGGTTTATACAGATGCTTCTCTAATAGGCTTGGGTGCAGTTCTGATGTAGGGTGGTAAGGTTATTGCTTATGCGTCGAGGAAGCTGAAGAGTTATGAGTAGAACTATTCGACGCAAGATTTGGAGCTTTCAGCAGTGGTGTTTGCGCTGAAGATTTGGAGGCACTATTTGTACGGCGAGAAGTGTCAGATATTCACCGACCACAAGAGCCTCAAGTACTTCTTCACCCAGAAGGAACTGAACATAAGGCAGCGCAGATGGTTAGAGTTGGTGAAGGACTATGACTGTGACCTTAGCTACCATCCGGGTAAGGCTAATGTAGTGGCAGACGCTTTGAGCCGGAAGACTGCAGTAGTGGCGTGTTTGTCTGTTGAGAAGCCACTACAGGCTATGATTCAGAGATTCGGCCTAGAGTTCTATTCAGGAGGCTGTGCGCCGAGTTTAGCAACGCTCACTATTCATCCGACTCTTTGAGAGCGGATCAGAGAGGGGCAGGCCTTCGATGAGCAGTTACAGCAGTGGAGGCAGCGGGATGAGGACAGAGGACGAGGTCTGTATACTGTTTAGGATGGGATAGTCCGTTTTATAGGTTGTATGTGGGTGCCGAGCACTAGTCAGTTGAGAGCCGATATCTTATCTGAGGCTCATGCATCGACGTACAACATCCACCTAGGGAGTACGAAGATGTATAGAGATTTGCAGACTTTTTATTGGTGGCCAGGTATGAAGAAGGACATTGGGAGATTCGTGTCCGAGTGCTTGACTTGTCAGCAGGTCAAGACAAAGCATCAGAGACCAGCAGGATTGTTGCAGCCACTTCCTATTCCCGAGTGGAAGTGGGAGCATATTACGATGGATTTCATGGTTGGTTTTCCCAGGAGTCCCAGAGGGTTCACGGCTATATGGGTGATCGTGGACAGACTCACCAAGTCAGCGCACTTCTTACCGGTGAAGACTAGTTTCACCCTGACGCAGTACGCAGAGCTTTACATCCGAGAGGTTGTCAGACTGCATGGCATACCCGTCTCGATAGTGTCGGACAGAGACAACAGATTCACATCTGCGTTCTGGAGGAGCTTACATGCCTCCTTTGGGACGATATTGTTGTTCAGTACAGCATTTCATCCATAGATAGACGGACAGTCAGAGAGGGTCATTCAGACTTTGGAGGATTTGCTGAGAGCTTGCGTCTTAGATTTTCAGGGTACGTGGGACTCGATATTGTTGCTGGTAGAGTTCACGTACAACAACAGCTTTCAGGCATCGATTGGGATGGCTCCGTACGTACGGGAGGAGATGCGGATCTCCCGTACACTGGGACGAGGTTGGTGAGAGAGTGCTTACACGGCCGGAGTTAGTACAGCAGACGGTGGACATTGTGACGAGGATTTGGGATATGATGAGGACAGCCCAGAGTCGTCAGAATAGTTATGCAGATCAGAGATGACGAGATCTGGAGCTAGCTGTGGGAG
>KV006908.1:0-19558 GCA_001598015.1 Dorcoceras hygrometricum
CAAGCAGAACACAATTACCTGAACCGAAGCTCAATCCTAGCCGAAAATTATGAAACCCAACTCAAGCAGCTTCACGACGATCAACTCCATGCGGCCGCCTCTCGAATCCAAACTGGTATTGAAACGTCGGCCTTGAAGAGGGGTTTCCAACCGAGGTACCCTCCCTCTAAACTTACCGGCCGATCTCCAAAAATGTGGGAAAAACTAGTCGGGTGAATAGTGTCTAGAGTTTGGGGAAAATATCTGGCGGGATCTTCCAGAAGACGCTAAGGATGTGTGGTCTCAAATAACTAAGTGCTGGCAAATATACTCACTACTTCAACAGTCACGGCTACAGTGACTTCAGCCCATCGTACAGCTCGGCACGCACATGCTACCAGCTCTCGCATCCAACATCTCGCTTCCTAACAGACAAGCTCTCAGCAGATTACGTCTATCGTGCCACCGACCAGCTCGGGTTCGAAGCTGGTGCGAACCCAGGCAGAAACTAGCACGCTACCTTCTCTCCCAGCTGGTACACACTCATCCAGCTTGCAATTCTAGAACATTACACTGCCACACTAGATAACGCTCTCACAATAGCACAAACTCTCAACAGATTATGCCTTCACAACTCGGATCACACCCCAAAGCTGACACCAGCTTGGACAAATAGCATGGGACACTTCCACTAACAGCTTGCGCATACCAACAGATCACACCCACGATAGCTCACAAATGCTACAGTAGTAACATATCACAGTCCAGACCAGTTTACGCACTTGGTTAGCTCACGAGAGATCAACATCTCTCGTGGAACTATCAGCTTTCGCCTCAACTACCTAAACCCAACAGCACAACATACGTTCTCAAATCTATCTACTCAGCCCAGAAGGCTGCGGAACTTCCAAAGCTGAACCCAGCTTACGGTTTGATACTCAACCGATAACAGCTCAGAGCTACTACAGCGCTAGCTCACACCCTGACAGAACAGATCACAGTAGCATCACTACCTACAGTTCACACTACTCAGCTCGGAGGAAACTCAGATCACCATGCATCCTACCTAACAGCTTAGGATGCCCTAAACAGCATACAACGCCCAAAGCTGTTCGCTAAGCTCTCAAACCACGACGTGTAATCCTGGAACAGCTTGCGATCCCCAAACAGCTCATGTCTGCCGTTCCATGCTACTCCTATGCTTCTAATAGCTCACGGACTTAGCATAGTCCTTGCTTAACATCTCGCGCCTAATCTGGTGCACAGTGAACAGTTTATGCTTCCACACGTCAAACCAGCTCGCGCAACATACCAGCTTACCTCTAAGCTTGTCCTCTAATCTGCTACAACACACAAGAGCAGCACGGCCACTCTAACAGCTCTCGTCAGTGCTAACCCAAGCTGAAACCCAACAGTTACACCAACAGCTTAGTGCAAAACGTGATAGCTCTCTAAGCTGAATAACCTCGGCTCCTTAACCCTTAATCTAAAACCGATTAAGCTACTAATAACCATGGTTAATCACATCCCTCACAATACCCACCAGTCTGCAAGCTGTGTGAAATGCATCACTAAGAACATGTTTATCGTCTTTGTTCCAAAGGCTACATACACTAGTTTTATGTCTTGTGCGAGACCTCACTTAGCTAATATGTTTCGCTCAGCTTTCATAAGTGTGAGTGAGTGTGTATGTGTGATTTACAGTATAAGCTCATTCTCTCTATTATTGAATCTCACACACTCTGGAAGGTGCTCTTTGAGCCGTCGTCTTCTTCACAAAGACTGTAAGGAGTCGAACACTTCTGTTTAAGCTCTCTCTCTATAAATAGTGTTCTTCTCTATTTTCTTTTCTCTCTTCCATGTATCGTTATTGGTGCATCTCTCGTGCATATATCGATGTGTGCACGCTGTTGGCGCCCGATGCCGGATCCAGATCACGCTCCCGGGGCGCAGCGGAAGTTTAAAATTTTTGCTCGGGAATGATCAATACATTAAATTGGTCTGATAATAGGAACAGTTCAAACACATAAACATGAATAATAGATGTTTAGATTGTTACCTATCTGACGACTATGCGCTTGGATCCGACTATTTCTCCAATGGAAATAATACTTCTTTGGTTGCTCCTAATCCGGTCCACCGACCAGTTTTCCAATTCCTTCGTTGGAGTGCACTAGAACCCCAAAGAAGATTTCGCGAGCAGAATCTCCTCGTTGGGATGATCGTAGCGAAGTGCGATGACGATGGCGGCGCGACAGCGGCGTCGGGAGGAGGGAGAGGAGGAGAGGGGGAGAATTTGCTGAATAGCTTTTGTTGTGTGTTTTTCTTTCTCCCTTCATGCCATATTTATAGATTGAGGGAAAGAGATTGATGCAAACAAAACAGTGAACATTCGGTTCAACTCAAACTGTGAACATTCGGTTCAACTCAAACTGTGAACATTTGTTTCAAGTCAAACTGTGAACATTCGTTTCAAGTCAAACTGTGAACATTCATTTCGACTCCATCGATTATGGTCTCATCATAATCCCGATCGATGATCAGATATCACCGATGTTCTCAGTTTACAAAAATGATCATTATGATGCAAAATCAAATTTTCGGACCACTAAATCTATATATGACAGTTCTACTCTCATTAGCTAAATATGGAAGTCCTACTCCCTTAGCTACTTTTGGGAAGTCATACTCCCAACATTCCTCATACTATACTCAACACTTGAGTACCATATCATTGTCTGCACGGAAATTGATAAACCAGTACACTCTGTGACCCTCAATGGTTCAGGGATACAGCTAGTCGTGGTCTCACAACTCATTGTGAATCAGAAAACATATTTTCTGATCTACCCATCGGACCATGGTAAAGCGCCTAGCAACATCGCTCCATTATCCCCTAGGTATCACTGATAGTGCCTGTAAGAACCATTCGGTCATGGTTAACGTATAGTACGGTCCTTTCAACTCATATCTCCCGATCGAATCAACGACCATTGGTAAATCGAGAGTCGTTAGAGATTCGATAGCCATGCATACATCTTGAAGATCAGAATAGCGACATCGCGAGTGCTACCAGGTAAACTCATTTACACTGAAGCACAAGAGTACTCTAGCCAGAGATTTGTCACACTATTATCTCCTCAGATAGCATAGGATATCCACGCACTAGGGCGAGCGGTGAATCCTCGACAACAAGGAATCGACTCCCACATGATTTGTGACCTCACCCAATCTCGACACCTGATGACCCTCACGGAGTTGGTAAACGAGTCAAAGTGAGGTGACTAATCATGTAGAGTCTCAATGATGTTTCAAGTAGTAAGGACTACTCCATACAACCAAGACCTCGGACTCTCCACTCTACAAATGGTAACCACTTGGAGAATCCGAACGAGGGTAGATCGATAGTTCGCCAGGCGAACCATCCGTCTGCATGCTCAGAACATCACAATGTTTCCTACCAATGAAACATGGTACTTCACATCGCAGATGCCTCAATGATGTTTCAAGTAGTAAGGACTACTCCATACAACCAAGACCTCGGACTCTCCACTCTACAAATGGTAACCACTTGGAGAATCCGAACGAGGGTAGATCGATAGTTCGCCAGGCGAACCATCCGTCTGCATGCTCAGAACATCACAATGTTTCCTACCAATGAAACATGGTACTTCACATCGCAGATGCTAGTCTCAAACTCGGGCGGTCTTATCCCCATTTTGACGGCCCAATCGACTAGGAACAAGTTCAGAATACACAGTGACTATTAGATGTGTTTCATGATAGCCATCATATCCACTATCACATCTAACATACGCTATGGTGCATTCTAGGTCTTTATCCAACACAATTGTTAACATTATAAAAACAAAGACGATAAAGAATGCCATATAAAATGTGAATTTCATAAACAAAGATTGTTTTATACAAAGAGTCATCAAAAGCCCACACTCCACAAGTTGGCTAGTTGGGCACCTACTCTAACACACGCTTCTCTATGTTTTGATCTTTCATGAATCTTCAGTATATGTAGCCTTTGATGAATTGTTGTCGTTGGAAAGATCCCTAATTGTGCCTGTCAATCTGATCTTTAGCCTTTCCATAAGGATCTTCCCTCTTTTGGATTTCAATGGCTCTATCAGCTTGGGAGAAGTTCAAAGGCTCTTTCAGCTTAGACAAAATACAGCTTTTCCTTGCTTGTTATGTTCATTGCTCGTACGGTTTTGGCTTACTTCACTTGACCAGCTCTGGCCTGATCTTCTACGATGTTCCTCTGAGCTAGTCCCTGAGCTGATCCTCTATGAAGCTCCCTCTAAGTTGTTCTTCTTCTCATCTGCTCTAATCTGCTTCGTACATCTTTGTTCTGTTCTAATCTGTTTCGTCCTACTTTGTACAGCTCTAAGTTGTTTCATTCCGCTCTGTACAGCTCTGAGCTGTTTCGTTTTGCTCTGTACGACTCTGAGCTGTTTTGTTCTGCTCTGTACGTCTCTGTGTTGTTTCTTCATGGTCTGTTCTGTGTTGTTCCAGCTCATTCAGCTCTGAGCTGATCTTGACGATGCTTCCAGCTCGTTCAGATCTGAGCTGCTTTGGCACTGTTCTGATTCTATCTGTGCTGCTCCAGCTTGGACTAGCATTGTTGTTTCAGCTTAGACCTCTAAGCTGATCTGATCGATGTTTCAGACCGTTCTTCTTTCAGCTGAACTGTTCTAAGCTGATTCATGCTCTAATCTGGTCTTCTTCGCTGAACTGCGCTCTTTGTTTATACAGCGCACTTCTTCAACTCGCAGTTCTTGTCTGATCTGATCTGCTAAGCTGTTCCCACTCTGAACTGGTTTCTACTGTGCTGATCTTTGCTCTAAGCTGGATAGCTTGGATGTCGTCTGCTAGATCAGCTTGGGCGTCCCCGACTAGATCAGCTTGGACATCTTCTCGATTGCACTCAGTTCGACACTTCTCAGCTTGCGTCTAATCTGATCTATATCAGCTTAGCCTGCACACTCAATTAAATCGTTAGAAACATAAGAATAAGTGTTGTGTTTATCCAAAATCCAGATCTGATCTCGCACCAGATCCAAAAATTTGAGCATATATTCAATTAGATATATTTATTTATTGTAGTAGAAAATGTGATATCTCGGATCAAATTCTTAATAACGTGTTTTTTATCAATAAAATAAGAAAGAGTTGTAAGCCTCGACCAAAAAGTATTTTCTCAGATTTATATGTATACACAGTTAAGAATTTAATATTCAAAACAAGAATACTAATAATAACACTAACTAGAATATTTCCCGCTATAAAAATAGGAAAATAAAAAATTGTACTGAAAAGAAATATGAGTCTAAAAATAAAAACTTAACCAGAAATACTTAATTCAAAATTGATGGTCATTGTTCATCAACCAATTAGAAAATTTATACACATTTGTACTTACCTGGACAGATAAACTTGCGATCAAGAAGGCCCATGATCTAGATTGGTGCGATCTCCATTGCACTTGGGTGGAGTGCCCGACATTAATAGAGAAGGAGACATGCAGAGAAATTTTGTGTTATATATATACATATCTGTGTGTATATATATAAGTCTCATTTTAGAGCCGTCAAAACGGGTGAGGCCCGTCAGGCTAGCTCGTCCCGCAATAAAAAAATAGACGGGACGGATTACTAAAATCATAGCCCGTCTGGAGACGGGCCAAAACGGGTTGGCCCGTTTGGGTCTCTGGTTGTGGCGGGTTGCTGGTGGGTTAGACGCGGGTCGTTGAAAAAATAATTATTAACTATTATATAATTAATATTCTTTCAATTTACCATCATATTTGGCTGAAGATTATATCACACATCCTTATTTATGCATGATTTATGTATGATGAATTAGTTTCATGATTCGAATTATTTAAAATGATTTATGTGTCGATTTTGGTTGATAAATTTGTGAAAATCTAATTTATTTTTAGTGATAAATCCAATTTTAATTGAATTATTTCAAATGTGTTAAGTTTTTCTTGAATTCAAATATTACATGTTTTATGTATAGTTTGAATACATAATTTTCTCGAATTATTTATATATAATTTATGTAGGTTGTATTTTTACGGGTTGACTGATCACCCCGCCAACCCGTGGCGGACTGGCTCGTCCCGCCCCATGTGAAGGCGGGCAGAACCGGATCGACCCATTTGACAATACTGATATCATTCAACCTCTTGTCTAGAAAACAAGAAAAATAAATAAAGTAGCTCAATTTCCAATAAGAAGTTGGATGTGATGCAACATTGACATATGACTCATTAAATTATTAAAAAAAATCTTAAACAATTTTTTAAAAAGGGAAATATGAATAATCATATCTCGGATCTAACTTTTTAAAAAATGAAAAAAATCGAATTATAGCCGGTAAATCGGTAATCAACCCATCACTTTTTTGGGCTAACAGGGAATTAGTTTGTTATAAAAGTGTAGTTTTCGGTCGTATATTGATATTTTGTTAACAATTTTATAAAAATTAATTATAAGACCGCTTCTGGAAAAGGAGAAAGGAATTTGGTATTCACAACGTGAAAACAATTTCATTATGTGATGAATGAACCTGACAAAGGTGATAGTCCAATTGAAGTGAAATTGATAGAATTGATTGATGGAATAGATAGAATTGATTGATGGAATAGAGGGCATGGCAGGACACAAAAGTTATACAGGATCCGGACGATGATTACTTGGATAAACATATATATTTGTTATAACTTTGAAGTTTGATCTGAGCAACAATTTCTCGGATCCAAGTGTCAACGAAAATTTGCTCGGACCAAAGATTTTTAATAAAAAAATTAAATACCAACAAATTTCTTCATAACTTTTTTTCGAGCCGATCTAATTAAATCGAGGTGGGGATCCCTTGTACTACGTTACCTAAGAAAAATAAAATTAAAGGAAGAAGTACACGAATAAAAAAGTGAAGAAGGAAAGTGAACGACTCAGATCCACATTGAGCTAAAAAATTTGTAAGCTTGAAGAGTGTCCTTGACTACTTTATTAACGTTCATATTCTTATTTGTAGATGAAAGCACTTACGATACTTCTCCGATCGTCATTTGCTGTCCCACTTCAACAGAATCAAGAGATAGAATAGGAACACGATTAGGTTTAAATGAAGTAGTTAGGACAGGAGACATAAGATAACTCGACATTTGGCATAACACTCCTAAAAACCCCAATAACCAAAAAGATTCCGCCCGCGAGGAAAAGAAGGGGCATTATGGGACCCCAAGCGGCAATAAACGTATTCCTAAGCTTCATACGCAAAAACAATAGGAAATTTGCTTGCTGATCCGTCATGTTTTGGACATCGCCAGCCAGATCTCTTTGTTGCTTTTCGTGCCATGAAGTGAAATGATCTTAAGCATAGTCATTACGGTTTTCGGTGAGAGAAAGTGCTTATAATGTTAGATGTTATCCAAGCAAAAGAGATATTATAAGCCCTCAGAAGAGCTAAATAGCCAACTATCTTGGAGATCACAACTATAAATTAAAGTCCCCGGACATCTCATAGTCAAGAGGTTGGGTTAAATCTTGAGAATTTGATCGGCTTGCAAGTGCCACATGTTAAATTAATGATGAAAAAGCTTTTAGATGTTCACTTTTAGTCTTTTCACTATAAATTATAGATGTCCACTTTTAGAATTTCCTTCTCAAGCCTTACCAAACAGAGTACGACTCGGACCATATGACAAAGCTAAATGATTTTCAATTGTTAATGTATGAAGCTACTTGAACAGAACTAGTAAAGATAATTAATAACTTTGATTCCCTTGAAAATATTCACCTGAGGACCTAACACGAACAAACTGCCTGAATCCCGAGCCATTGGATCTCATCTCGAGGTATCGTCGTGATAATTATGTCTTTTAAGGTGGACCTCAAGCACACGCGTATTGACATTATCTCCAGGTGTCATTGCATAATCACGTATTCATAGGTGGTCAACACGAACATGGAACAGCCCTAAATCTAAAAAGCCATATCCCGCCCTTGATAACCGCCTCAGACCTCTATATAAGCCTAGGTATATCCTACTTTACACTTACTTCACAAACTCATCGCTTTCGGATATATTCTTACTTAATTATCTCTCAACCTTCCCACTTGACTTAAACATCAGATGGGCTTCACCGGAAATACTTCCCGTGACCTCTGACCTCTTCTTGTGATTTTAGGCCACCTCAAGCTGCATATCCCTTTTCAACAGTTCAATTGGAGCCATCTGTGGGAAATCGAGACTAAAAGAAGGAAAATGCCACCCAGAATAAGTAGACCTCAAGAGACGAGAGAGCATGGAAGCAGCAAAAATGGGAGTGCACCACAGGGCCTCGAGAACCAGGGGCCTCATGGTAGCCCAAATCGCTAGCTGGTAGCTGCCACAATAGATCAATTCTTGGCCCAGAGGCCATAGGCCAATCCTCATCCTCATCCAAACACTCAGTTAGAGGAAATAAGGAAGATTAGGGAGGAGGTGTTACGCCTGCAAGAGGTGCAGTATACTCCTCCTAATCAGGAGACACCCCTAGAGGAAACGACGAGACTTGGGAAAGAGCTCCAACGCTTGAAAGAGAGAGGTTCAGGTCCATCACCAACGCTAGTCTCAGTAGAAGTGTTGGCTGTCGAGCTCCCATCACATTTTAAATTCCCAAACATGGGGGAATATGACGACACTGGAGATCATGAGGAACACCTCTCTAGGTTTGAGAACACACCGTTCTAATCCAATACGCTTATCAGTGGTTTAACCTCTTCCCAGCTAGGGGGATTTGTAGCTTCCAAGAGTTCAGCAGGGCGTTCCTCCACCAATTCGCTAGTAGAAAGAAACAACAAATGACGATATTGTACCTGTTCAATGTTAAGTAAAAAGAGCATGAGAACTTTCAAGAATACATAAGGAGCTTCAACGGAACCATCATTGAGGTGCCTTCGGCTACCCCGGACTTGCAGATCTGGGAATTTACCCAGAACTTGAGAGGGGGCGACTTCTTCAGGTATCCGATAAAGAAAACAACAAATACATTTGATAAACTCCTGACTAGAGCGAGGAAGTATGTCAATGTAGATGAGATACAAATAGCTAGAGTGTCAACCGGAAGGCTCCCCCTAAGCCATCCAAAGAGCCTCGGTGGGAAAGAATAGAACCTCAGTCCACACGTCCCTAGGCTCCTTCACTGCTAGGGAAATTCGCTGCTCATACACCTTTGAAGATTGACAAGTTACAAAGGCCTAGGGTAAGTGAAGGGTTCGAGGAACCCCAAACCTAAGAAGTTCTATGACTTTCACAGAGTTTATGGGCACACAATCGATGAGTGTCTCCCTCTGGAGCAATAATTGAAGTGAATCATCCAGCATCATCCCGATGTGAGGGTTATTCTGGTTGGCTGAGGGCTACCACGTCCCCCAAAAAAGGGGATATAAGAAGGAAATTGGCAAAGAGGCATGAAGGCCCCAAGTAGTGACAGAGTCAATTCAGGAACCTCGGGGAGTCATTACTGATCTCAGGAGGACCTACTGACGGAGACTCCGGTCGATCAAGGAATTCTAGGTGCCGATGTATGGAGAATATAGAGGTCGGTATAGGAAAGAGGTACTCAGAGTCTACCATATCTTTCGGGCCAGATGACCTACAATGATTGGTTGATACGTACAACCATTCCCTCGCAATCAGATCCATGATCGTAAACCATGAGGTGGATTGCATATTCATGGAATTCAGAAGCTCGATCAACATGATTTTCGGAGGATCCATGGATCAAATTGACTTGGGGGAATATCACGTGGACCACATTCAAACCCCTATGTTCGGGTTCACTGGTCACTATTTACCATTGGGAGTCGTTCACCTACCTCTGTCACTCGGGAGTGGTGAGTTGAGGAAGATTCGAGTTTTTGAATTCACTGTGGTAGATGCTTCTTTCTCCTACAACGTGATCTTGGGAGGCCAGCCATGGTTGTGGCTTCTTTCATGCACCATAAGATAAAGTTCATAGTGGGCAACACTATAGAGAAAGTCATGGAAGATCGAAAGGTAGTTTGGAAATGCTACATGGAGAAGGTGAGAATCGGGCAGAATGCTATCAAAGCCCAAGATACGAGCCACCCGAGCAACCGAGTACATGATCATGTGCATATTATCAGGGAGGAATTTCAAATGAAAATAGAGGAAGATTGGGAGGAAGTGGTTCTTGCTCCCCTGCTAGCTATTTTGAAGGTGGCCCGAACTCTTCCTGAGGCAACCAAAGAACAACTCACCAAATGCTTGGAGGAGAACATGGATGTGTTTTCTTGGTCCCCCTCCGACCTATAGGGGTTCACAGAGAAGTTATGGAACATCGACTGAACGTCTGACCAAAGTGTAATCGTGTCATTTAGAAAAGAAGACACTTTGGGCCAGAGAATAATGCGGTGATCATGAGCCAGGTCAAGGAGCTGCTAAAGGTTGGGCATATTAGGGAAGTGTAGTTCCCGACCTGGCTATTCAATGTTGACTTGTCCCGAATACAACGGGCAAGTGGTGTATGTGCATGGATTTCTGGGATCTGAACAAAGTCTTCCACCCAAGGATGGATCAGGTGGTCGACTCCAAGGCGGGCCATGAGTTTCCATGTTCTTTGGATGCTTAGCAAGGATACCATCAAATCCTTTTGCGGGAATAAGATCAGATCAAAGTTAGTTTCATCACAGTCGATATCACGTTTTGCTATGTGGTGATGCTGTTCGAACTGAAAACATTGGGATGACATACAAAAGCTTATGGACGAGGGGCTTTAGGATCAAATCGGGAGGAATGTCTTGGTCTATGTGGATGAAATCCTGGTGAAGTCCCGAACAAAAGAGCAATTCATCGCACATTTAGAAGACACTTTAAAACATTTCAGGGGTACCAAGTCAACTTGAACCCCAGCAAATGTATGTTTGGTGCCCGAATAGGAAATTCTAAGAGAACTTGGTAACCAGACGAGGCAGTAAACCCAACCCCGAGAAGGTATAGACCTTGGCTACGATGTGCTCCCAACCCAATATACAGGAGGTCTAGAGGCTGACTGTCAGGCACGGTGCTCTAAATCAGAGGTTAAATACTCAATTAATCACAATTACACGGAGCATAAATATGGGCTAAAATTTTTCGTTTGGGCCTGAACTGAAAATATCATTTAAAATACGAACATAATCAAATAACTCAAAAATCCAAACAACAACATCAGCAATACTGGAGACATCCAAATATCTCAACAAGTACAGATTCCCCAAATACAATATTCACGTAGGGCATCCCCTGGTTCAATACTTCAATACATAATATATAACTAGGACTCAAAATGGGGATCTACCAGCCGACGCTCCACTTGATCCAGCTGGATTACCTGAAGACCCTGCAAAGGCCAACACAGACCAAAGCAGCCCAAAAAGGGAAAATAAAACGAGGTCAAACCTCAGTACGAAGAGCATCGATAAAGCAACAATCATATCAGGCATGCAATATTTCAAACGTGCGATGCATGAGGGCTACCAAGAATCATCGATAAGAAAAGCACAACAACTCAGCTGTACAATAAAATCTCAATAATCAATCAGAATCCAAATCACAACAACTCAACTGGCTATCAAGACTCAGTGACGACAATGGATTCTTAGCACGACTGACTCAGCCGAAAAATCGTGACTCAGTGATTATCAGGTCTCAAAGAAGCAGGCTCAATATGCTATGCATGAATGCCAAGTAAAATCATACTCACAACCATGCATATAATCCACACACATAAGCAATTAAGAGCACAATAATCATCATCGTAACCCAACCAATCAAGCAGATTGATCTAGCACATAAACTATAGCATCTCACACACGAATAGAAATATTCTCAAGCTGATATTAAAGCTACTAATATGAGCTCACTCATACCTCAACCTCAAACGACTACTACCTCGACATATCGCACGAGGACAAGAACACAGCACCAACAGCCCGTGCAAGTCTACTGCCCTACCAGCTCACGACGAACTCAACAAAACAGCTCGAACCATCACGTAGCTACAACCCAAGAGCTCAAGCGGAACGGGAGAACTATCGGCTGGAAATCACGAAAATGTTCGAACGCTTCAAACACGTCACGCTTCCTCGACAAGTTGACCCAAGACTCCAAAGTGGTACCAAACGAAAGTCTTGAAGTAGGAACCCGTCGCCACCAGCCTTGCTCCACACGGCGGCGTAAATCGATGGCAATCGGAAGAAATCGAGTATGATGAACAGTAAGGGTTTGGGGAACATTACATATCGAAGGCTCTCTAAAAATAAAATATAGAATATCGATCTGAAAATTGGCTAAGTGTTGTTCGACACTTATATTTATTCTCCCAGTCAACGCTACAGTGAAAGTCAACCGGCTCAGATCTTAGCACTACACCAAATTAGACTCCTCTACGCTATATCAGCTCGCGATAACATAACGACGTCGCACATGAGTCCAACACAGGACAAATAGATCACGCGTATCTAGCGTACAACTCAGAACATACGCACAGTTCAGCTCTTGGACCCAACAGATCACGCCACTTCGACAGATCACGCTACTCGGTAGATCACATTTGCGTATCAGCTACCGAGCACCTATCAGCTCACGCAACCAACAGATCACGCTGGTCAACTCCAGCAACCAGCGTCTAAGCTAATGTCGCCAAACGACGTCGCGTCGTCTCCAGCTCGAGACAAACTGATTACGCATACGTAGAACAGCTCACATGCATCCAGCTCTTGCCTAATCTAGAATCCATAAATCGTACCGATCTACACCAAGATCACTAACAGGGTCGGTCCACACAGTACCACCCACTCACGCACCTCTAATCTATTTTCCATCCCTTTGCTATTCCAACAGCTAAGAGCTGTTCCGTCCCATAACAACTCACGCCTGATCCATTCTATGTCCAAATCCGAAGATCATCAACAGCTTAGACCAATTCTCCTAAGCTGAATACCCGAAAGTTCACGTCTCCCTTGATTAATCCTCATTCTGACCTGATTAACGGATTAATCATCATCTAACAATTTTTAGTCCTCACACTGACTGGGAGAATAGATGCTCTGGCTCACTTCATCTTCCGATCTGTTGATAAGAGGTTCCTCTTCTTCAAGGTATCACGGAAAGTAAAGAACTTCAAATGTAACAAACACTGAGAAAGCATTCTAAGAGTTGAAGTATTATCTAAATAAGCTTCCAGTGCTCAAAAAGCTCGAGCCTGGGAAAAATTTGTTCGTAGCAGTGACCCCTTAGACTGTGAGCTCAGTCCTGGTCCAAGAGGAGGGGTAGGCTCATCAGCCCGTATATTTTCTAAGTCATGCATTGAAGGGTGCCAAGATAAACGACATAGCTTAGGAGAAATTAACCCTTGCTTTGGTTATTACAGCACGACGACACGGGCGATACTTCCTCTCTCATCCCATAACAATGCTGATGACCAATGCCCTAGGTCAGATGGACACGCATCCTAACATTTTGGGAAGATGAATAAAGTGTGTTATTGAGGTCAGTGAATATGATATCCAGTTCAAACATCGGATGACCATAAAAGCCCAAGCTCTGGTGGACTTCCTCGCCCAGACAATACACCTCGAGAAAGAGGAGCAGTGAAAAGATCTTCATGGATGGAACCTCATGCCAAACAGGCAATGGGGTCGGGGTAGTGATGGTATCTCCTTAGGGAGAGAAAAAAACATGGCGGTTAGACTAGACTGCAAAGCTTCTAACAATGAAGTTGCATATAAGAATTACTGGTCGTGCTCTGAGCTGCCAAAAGCATGGGAGAGCTCACGTCCTCCTTTTCTCGATGGTTCAACAGAGCAACGAAAAGTTCGAGATAAAGAATGAGAAGATGGTCAAATACTCCGAGGCTCTCATCAAGATGACTGAAAGATTTTCCAATCTCATCCTTGAGCAAATACCCCAAAGACAAAACGAGAAGACAGATAGGCTTGCAAGGATGACTAGCGCTCTCACTCCCAACTTGGGCAATGAAAGACATGGAGAAGAATTGGTCTCCAGATCAATCAGCTGGAACAAGGCTGGGGTAAGATATCTAAGGTAGATTGGAGAAATAATTTATGAGTATCTTTGACATTAGGTGACACCCGAGAAGCCTCACGAGCAGATGAGATAAAGCTAAGGGCACTTCAATTTGTGCTCCTCAATTATTACTTATACAAGAGGTCAATCTTGTGCCCACTCTTGAGATGCTTATGAACTGAGGAGGCTAATTACATTGAGCTAGCCTTAGCGAATAAATCCTTACTTGATGGTTCTTCTGGCCGAACATGCAGAAAGATGCCTCAACCATCATCAGATCTTTCCACATCTATCAGAAACATGTTAACCTACAACGACAACCAGCTGAGCTTCTTCAAAATGTCATCTCATCACCTTTTAATCATTGAGGATAGACACAGTGGAAGGCAGAGAAAGTATCTACTGGTTACTATGGACTGTTTCTTGAATGGTTGAAGCCAACCCCTCGACAAGAATATCCAAATCAAAAAGTCTAAAATTCTTGTGGAAGAAAATAGTGTGTCAGTTTGGAATACCTCGGAGAATTAACTCAGATAATGGAGACTATATTGTGGTGCTAAGATTCGGGCATTGTGTCAAGAGATGAAGATCGAGCATGTCTTCACCTCGGTGTATATTGCAAGACTTCAAATCCCGTCTTAAGATAGCTCGAGTCAAGTGGGTCGATGAACTACCCAGCATGTTGTGGGCCTATCAGACAACTGTCCGAGAAGGTACACAGAAGACACCCTACAACATGGTATACGGTTTCGAGGCCATCCTTCCAGTAGAAATTAGTCAAGAAAGCATAAGAATAGCTGAATACGCTGAGGATAATAATGCAATATGAGCCCTCAAGTTGGACCATATAGAGGAAAGGAGAGTTGGGTGGCTATGAGGCTTGCAGCTTATCAAATGTGGATGACACAAGCTTACAACAAGAAAGCTCGCCCTCCCAGGCCCGGTGCTCTAAATCAGAGGTTACTTACTCAATTAATCACAATTACACGAAAGCATAAAATATGAGTTAAAATTTTTCGTTTGGGCCTGAACTAGAAATATCATTTAAAATACGAACATAATCAAAATATGGATTTTAACTCAAAATCCAAACGACAGCAGCAATACTGGATACATCCAAATATCTCAACAAGTAAGATTCCCAAAATACAATATTCACGCAGCGCATCCTCTGGTTCAATAGTTCAATATATAACTGGGACTCAAAAATGGGGATCTACCATCCGACGCTTCACTCGGTCCAGTTGGATTACCTGAAGACCCTGCAAAGGCCAACACAGACCAAAGCAGCCCAAAAAGGGGAAATAAAACGAGGTCAAACCTCAGTACGAAGAGCATCAATATAGCAACAATCATATCAGACATGCAATATTTCAAACGTGCGATGCATGAGGGCTACCAAAAATCATCGGTAAGCAAGACACAACGACTCAGCTGTGCAATAAAATCTCAATAATCAATCAGAATCCAAATCACATCGACTCAGCTGGATATCACGACTCAGTGACTGTGAGGACTGTAATTAATCGATTTAGTTAATGTTATGTTTTGAGAATATTTGAGGTAATATCCCGATTTAATCTAGTAAGATGTTTGAGCAGATTAGATTGGAATGAGGATTTAATCGGAGAAATGTGCCTTGTGAATTATCGGGTATTCAGCTTAGGAATATTGGTCAAAGCTGTTTGTGAGATCAGCTTTGGATGCGGGTAGGTTTGAGTATATGAGCTTCGGATTTTAATAGAAGTGTTTCGGGTTTGATTCGTGGAGTGAAGGGAAGGAGAGAGTAAGCGTTGGACAGATTTGGAGAATATCCGCGCGAGTGTTTAGAAGTGCTGTGAGAATTGGTTTGGTTCGCGGTTTGAGTAGACCGGTTCGTGGTTTTCAGATTTGAGTAAAATCTGGGTGTCCAGATTTGACCTTTGCATGAATAAACGAGTTGTCCTGAGCAGGAGAAGATACGATGTCGTTTTGGATTACCCGGGTAGACGCGAGTTGAGTACAAACGATACGGTGTCGTGGCGTATGCCAGATTGGCGTTGGCTGAGTATGATTGATGCGACGTCGTTTAGCGAGCATCAGATTTGATGAGAGCTGGACCCCGGTGTGACGTCATTTTGGTAGTAGTCAGATGTGGTGTGGCGAGAGGAATCAGATTTGGTTAGCGTAGAGAAGTCAAAGCTGTTTTAGTGCTCAGATCTGAGTTTGTCGGAGGCACTGTAGCGTTGACTGGAGTATATATATATGTGTTTTGACCAACACTTAGCGAATTAGAGACCCGATACTTCTTATCTTCTTCCCCATAGAGAGTTCGACTTATATCTGTTCTTCGAACCCTTCTTCCCCATAGAGCGTTCGACTTATATCTGTTCTTCGAACCCTCTGTTCACTCAAATTCTTTTCCTCCGATTTTTGTCGATTTACGCCACCGTTTGGAGCAAGGTTGGTGGCGCTGAGCTTGTCTCCTTAAGATCTTTCTATTGATACCATTTTGGAGCTTTGAATTGATGAGTTGAGGGAGCACGAAGTAGTTGCAGTGTTCGAATATCTTCGCGATTTCTGGCCAGTAGTTCTTTCGTTCTTAAGCAGCTTTGGGTAAGTGATTTCTTCTTATTATGAGCCTCGATTAGAGTTGGTTATCTTGTTTGAGGTATCGGTTTGGGTTGAGTTGTTGTTAGCACCCAAATATGTTTCAGTATAGTTGTCCCCGAGCTGTTTAGGTATGGCTGATCAGGTGGTAGTTACGTGATTGTTCGAGCAGCTTCTGTTAGGTGTTCGCCGAGAGCTGTTGGAGCTGTGTTCTCGTGCATGAGCTGCTGGACGAGTACCCCTGCGTGATCTGTTGAGGTAGTAGTTGTACGAGTTTGAGGTACGATGAGCGCATGCTAGCAGCTTTGATATAATCATGTTAATATTTCCTGCATGATGTGAGCTGCTGTGTGGCGTGATCTTCCGTGTATGTGTGCTAGCTGAAATTGTCTAGCTGTGCAGTTAATTGATGGTTCTCTGTTTGATTTGCCTATGTGTTATTTATATGCGTGGGTTGAATCTGTCTTTCATACACGCATATCATATTGAGCCTGATTTAATTGAGAACCGATCGATTGATAGTACTAGTATGATGATTCTAATGTTTTTGAGAAAATGAAATGATAGAGGTGTCGGGTGGCTACCGTATCCTCGACTCTCTGTCGTGAGGTTTGTCGATTGCCCTGAGGTTCGCTTGGGTAGCTCCCACCCCTCAGCTAGCATGAATGTCACTGGTGGGTTGAGATTGAGAGATTAGATTGCAAGCTACTGGTACTGCATGTGAAGGGCATGGGTATCATCCATGATTCCACATGCGATGTGGCCACTATTTTATTGATTCACTGCCGAGCTTTGGGCGTGGATTGTTGTTGATTACCTGATGAGATTTCATGGTACCCGATCATACATTTCATGCTTGAGATATTGCATGTTTTATATGTTAGCTGGTTTTATAGATGCTCTCGTACTGAGGTTTGACCTCGTTTTATTTTCCAATTTTTGGGTTGCGTTGGTCTGTGTTGGCCTTTGCAGGATCTTCAGGTAATCCAGCTGGACCGAGTGGAGCGTCAGCTGGTAGATCCCCGTTTTGAGTCCCATTTATTTTTTCTATATATCGAACCAGGGGGATGCTCTGCGTGATTATGTATTTGGGAATCTGTATTTGTATTTTACCTGTATTTGTTGATATTGATGTTGTTGGATTTTGAGTCAAAATTCATATTTTGATTATGATCGTATTTTAAGAAATGACTTCTAGTTCAGGCCCAAACGAAAATTTTAGCCTGCATTTCTATGCTTCCGTGTAATTATGATTAATTGATCAGTTAATCTGTGATTTAGCGCATCGGGCCTGACATTTTTGTATAAGAGCTTAAATTGGGATAAGCTCGATTTCTTTTCCATCACACTCGAGTCTAGGCACAGAGTTTGAGTTTTATTTGTGATTGACTCTGTGATTTTGGTTATCTGCCTTTGTGGTTATCTGTTTTTGGTTCTTACCTGTGAGTTTTGGTATCTTAGGCCCCGTGCTAATTAACAATGATTAATCGCACAATTAAGCACAATTATGCGGAAGCATCATAAAAATATGGGCTAAAAATTTTCGAATAAGGGCCTGATCCAACATCATTTCAAAATACATCCATACTTAAAATAAGAGTTTAACTCAAAACTCAACAACAACAGTCAGTAGCACTGCACACGATCCCCAACATACATAAAGGCACAGTGCATCCCCTGGCTCAATATAAGTATAAATACACTGGGACTCAAATCAGAAAGGGGATCGACCAGCTGAAGCTCTACTCTGTCCAGCCTGGTTACCTGAAGAACCTGCCAAGGCCAACACCACCAAGGCAGCACAAAACAGGGAAAAGAAACGAAGTCAAACCTCAGTACGAAGAGCACAATAAAAGCATAAATCATATCAGACAATGCAATATATCTATCGTGCAATGCATGAAAGGGCTGCCAAGAATCATCGGTAGGCAAATAGCACAACGGCTCAGCTGTGCAGATCTCATCAATCATCATCATCTTGTGATCTTCAGGTACGACGACTCAGCCGACCATCACAAGGCAGTGTGGTATTCAGGCACAACGACTCAGCTGGCCACCACATCAACACAACGTTGGACCTTTCGGGCGCGACGACTCAGCCAGCCGATCACAACGTGCTAAGAGGGAATCGAGCTTCCAAAGGAAATCAGGCTCAATATGTATGCGTGAATGCACATCAGACTCATGCTAATCCAATGCATAACATCACACGCACAAACAGATATGAGCACATAAGCAGCAGTCAATGCAAAACACAACAGCTAATACACAACAGAAATATTCCCAAAGCTGATATCGAAACTGCTTAATATAGCTCAATTCGTACCTCACACCTCAACAGATCTTACAACAAGAAGCACGCAACAACCAACTCAAGTCTACTGCTCATGCAACTCAACGGCAACTCTGTTAGAGTAGATGCCCAACTAGCCAACTTGTGGCGTGTGGGTTTTATAGACTCTTGTACAAACAGTCTTTATATATGATATTCGCATTTACTCATATGGCATTCTTTACTTTCATTATGTGTGTAATGATTTACAATTGCGTTGAGTAAAGACCTAGAATGCACTAAAGCGTATGTTAGATGTGATAGTGGGTATGACGGCTATCATGAAACACATCTAATAGTCACTGTGTATTCTGAACATGTTCCTAGTTGTGGCGTGTGGGTTTTATAGACTCTTGTACAAACAGTCTTTATATATGATATTCGCATTTACTCATATGGCATTCTTTACTTTCATTATGTGTGTAATGATTTACAATTGCGTTGAGTAAAGACCTAGAATGCACTAAAGCGTATGTTAGATGTGATAGTGGGTATGACGGCTATCATGAAACACATCTAATAGTCACTGTGTATTCTGAACTGTTCCTAGTCGATTGGGCC
>KV006908.1:20005-44749 GCA_001598015.1 Dorcoceras hygrometricum
TGGTTACCATTTGTCGAGTGGATAAGTCCGAGGTCTTGGTTGTACTGATTAGTCCTCACGACTCGAAACTTCATTGAGACTCTACATGATAGGCGTCTCACTTTGACCCGTTTGCCGACTCACTTGGGGTCATAAGGCGTCGGGATTGGTGAGACCCCGATGCATGTAGGAGTCGATGCATCGTTGTCGAGGATTCACCGCTCGCAGACATGCGTGGATATCCTATGCTATCTGGGGGGATAATAGTGTATAAATCTCTGGCCAGAGTACTAGAAGTGTTTTAGGTAAATGTGTTTACCTAGTTACACTCGCAATGTCACTATTCGATCTCCATGATGTATGCATAGCTGTCGGATCTATAGCGACTCTCGATTTACCAATGGTCGTTGATCTGATCGGGATATATGGATTGAAAGGACCGTACTGTACGCTAACCACGACCGACTGGTTCTTGCAGGCACTATCAGTGATACCTAGGGGATCATGGGGCGATGTTGCTAGACGCTTTACCATGATCCGTTGGGCAGGTCCGGAATTGTGATCCCGGAGCCACAATGGTTGTGGGCCCACGGCTAGCTGTATCCCTGAACCATTGAGGGTCACACAAGTACTAGATTCGAGATACCCGTACGGATACTCAGCTCAATGTGTTGAGCACGAGAAGAGGATTTCGGGAAGTGCAACTTCCTAAAAGTCAACAGGGGTCAAACCGGGGTTTCCCGCTGTTGAGGGGCAAAACGGTCATTTTGCACTAGGGTTCTGAAAAATGGTTTTTCAGATCATAATATTCAGTTTCGGAAACTGAGTCGATCGGTCCGATCTGATCTGCGATCGGAGTTACGATGAAGTCACGGTGGTGGGGATGAACCGAATGTTCACCCGTTGGACCCGGGCCCGTTGGGCCGGTCCAAGCCTACCACTTAATCTATTTAATTAGAAGACTTCATAACACTTAACATTGATTGGCAAACCCTAACCCTAAGCACTAAAAACCGCAGCCCCTCTCCTCACTCACAAGCCGCCGCCGTGCACCGCCCGCCGCCGCTCGCCGCTTCGCCGGAAATCGTTCCGGCCTAGTTTTTCGAGGAGAATCCATTCGTGCATAATTTGTCAATGCTTCTAGTGCAGGCTGACAAAGGAGTTTCGGTTCTGGTCGTGGACCGGATTGGCGATTTCTACCGCAGTCTACCGAGAAGAGCCGACGTTATTGTAACTACGGTTGGAGCCAGGCACAAGTGCCAGCAAGGTAGTGGTTTTGAACCCCCTATGTATGTCAATAATTGTTATTGAATTTTTCGTATTGATCGTATCCCGGCTTTTATTATTTGTTCTTCCGCTGCCTCGCCGGGAGGCGGATCCGGATCCCCAACAAACTCAGCAGAAGCTACTACAATCTCGAATCTGTTAAGATACCTCAAAATCAACTAAATTCTGAACTCAAACAGCTTAGTACTAAAGCCCAGCAACTTAACTCAGTTACCTACTCCAACAGAGCACTACTCAGCTCTCGAAAGAAGCTTGAAAAGGGAAGGAATCGCTTACCCAAAGCTGTTAAGGAACAGACAAGCTACTGGTCAACAATCACGAAGTCACTCGACCACTGCAACAACTTCACGCTCCTCAATTCCGACGACTCCAGTCTCCAAACTGGTACCAATCGAAAGCCCTAGAGAAGACGAGCTCAGCGCTACCAATCTTGCTCCAAAATACGGCGAAAAACGACGGCAATCGACGGAAATAGGGTTCGGGTGAACAGTAGAAATCAAGGGTTAACGGGGAAGAAGATAGGAAATGTAAGGTTCGAAATGCTCTAAGTGTCGATCAACACTTACATTTAAATCCTCAGTAAAAGCTGCAACATAAGTCATCGGCGACTAATTCAGATGTCTCACCAACTCAGATGTTGGTACCAAACAGCTTTCACTCTAAAGTAGAAGTCTCTCGCAACTGGATCCAACGGTCACTCACAGCTGGCTCAGCTGTCACAAATCAGACCTTGCTACGCTCCACTAACACAACAGCAAACGACGTCGCGATAACTAATCAAAATGACGTAGCATCCAGTCCCGCTAACGCTCCTCAGATCTTGGTCACAGCTGAATCCATAAATCATCATCGTTGACCATCGTTGACATCTGAACGACTATAGACAACTAAGCATCGCTGACTTCCTTGCGCAAAAGCTCACATCTGCTCACGCGCGCTAAACAGATTTCACTCAGCAAGCGTCACTTCTGAAAACACAATACGACGTCGCATCACCTCCAGCAATGCCACATCTGACCAGCACTCAAAACGACAGCGTTTTGCTCCCTGCTTGCGACAATTCACGCAAACACACAAAGGCACATCTGAGCATCTAGATTTCACTCAAAATATGAAATTCTAAAAAATCACCAAGTCTTCAAATATGAAAACCCGATACCCAGAAACTCAGTTAGCTAATCCCAAACCAAAATCTGATTAGCTAATAAATCGTACTTAGCAAATTCTAGTCCTCCCTTGGTAGATGCCGCCGAGGAGAGGTAGAAGTAGAACCGTTAGGCAGTAGTTGGGGAGTCTAGAGCCCCGGCTAGCGATGAGGATGTTGAGCAACAGAGTGTGCCTTTGCATCATCGAGCTAGACTGGCAGAGGTTGAGGTAGAAGATGTGACTATAGAGATTTGTGAGATGGAGCTAGTTCTGGCTAGGTTTTAGAAGATGAATCCCCCTATGTTCACTGGCGCCGAGAGTGGTCTGATGGCTGAAGGATGGTTGGAAAATATGGAGGAATTGTTTGACACGGTGGAGTACTCTCAGGAGAGGAGACTGAAGTTGGCCGTCTTGCAGTTGAGGGATCATGCTCAACGCTGGTGAAAAGGTACTTCCCGAGTTATGAGAGAAAGCAGTGCTTTGATTTCTGGGAGAGCTTCTGTGTAGCTTTTCGACATAGTATACCCCTGAGTCCTACTACAATAATCGGGAGCGGGAGTTCGATAATCTGAAGCAAGGGAACATGAGGGTAGATGAGTATGCTAGACAGTTTTCTTCGCTTCTATCGTATGTTCCCCACGTTGCTAACCAGGAGAGGACAAGAGAAACAAGTTTCTGATATATTGAGGCCTGATTTGTTCCGGATGATGTTAGCTGGTTCTCCTGTGACTTATGCTGAGGCAGTGGACAGGTTGGTGGATATTAAAGAGAGTCTGTTGGAAGCACAGACTCAGGTTCAGCCGACAGCTGGACGTAGTTTTCTACCCATGCCGGAAGGGATGCCTTCTTTCAGCCTCCTCCTGGCGATTCAAGCCTCAAGGAAATCATCTCAAGAGACGGTCGAATTTGAGTTCTTCTGGTTCTGTTAGCTCTGGTGGTAGTGGCTCTGGAGGAGTGACGTGTGGACAGTGCGGAGGTCGTCATATGACTTCTCAGTGTCGTGGATTTCAGGGTCAATGTTACAAGTGTGGGCAGACCGGGCAACTGGCTAGAGCGTGTCCATCGACGAGGGAACAACCCTCTAATTTGTCACAGCAAGGTTCGGCTAGTGGTTTTTCGCAGAAACCGCAACCTTTTGCTCAGTCCCAGCGATCAGGATTCCAACCACGAGAATCGTCTAGGTTCGGAGGAACTTCTAGACTTCAGTTTTCGGGACCGCAACAAGCTCAGGTGAAAGCCTTGACGAGAGAGCAAGCCGAGGATATTCCTGGAGGAGTTATTGCAGGTACTTGTGCTATCTTTGATTTTCCTGCACGAGTTTTGTTTGATACATGAGCATCACACTCCTTTATATCTGATTTGTTTGTGTATGAGTGTGGGTTGAGTTCTATCCCACTGTGTGATGTCGTATTTGTTTCTACCCCTGGTGTGATTAGATTTGATGAGAATGTGTTGGTGGCTAGCCTGATTGCCTTGGAGATTAGAGACTTTGATTGTATTTTGGGTATGGACGTGATGTCCAGTTATAGAGCGACTGTAAATTGTTTCCATGGTGTAGTGAGGTTTAGACCTCCATTTGGGAAATGGGATTTTTATGGTGCTGATTCGAGATCGACTATTCCACTAGTGTCTGCCATGGAGATGTTTCGTTTGTTGTCGCTAGAGAACTCTGGGTTTATGATTTATGCCCTTTATGTTTCCCAAGAGTCACGGATAGAGTTGAGTGATGTCCCGATTGCTCGAGAGTTCCCAAATGTGTTTCCGGATGAGATTCCTAGATTCTCTCCGTGATGACAGATTGATTTCAGCATTGAGTTGGTGCCAAGGACAGCCCTGATTTCGAGAGCCCCATATCGGTTGGCGCCAGCTGAGTTGAAGGAACTCAAGGATCAGTTGCGTGATCTTTTAGAGAAGGGATTTATTAGTCCGAGTATGTCGCCTTGGGGAGCTCCGATTCTTTTTGTGAAGAATAAAGATGGATCTATGAGGATGTGTGTTGATTTTAGACAGTTGAATAAAGCGACAATCAAGAATAATTACCCGTTGCCGAGAATTGATGATTTTTTTGATCAGCTGCAGGGATCATCAGTGTACTCTAAGATCGATCTACGATCTGGTTATCTTCAGTTGCGGATTAGAGACGTTGATGTCGCGAAGATGGTGTTCCGGACCAGATACGGGCATTATGAGTTTCTTGTGATGCCGTTTGGATTGACGAATGCTCCTGCTGTTTTCATGGATCTGATGAATCGCGTCATTAGTGAGTACATCGATCGTTTCGTGATTGTATTCGTAGATGATATCTTGGTGTATTCGAGGAACTTCAGAGAGCATAAGGAGCACTTGAGATTGGTGTTGCAGAAACTGAGAGACTCACAGTTGTATGCAAAGTTTAGCAAGTGTGAATTCTGGTTGGATAAGGTAATATTTTTGGGTCCTGTCATTTCTGCGCAAGGTATTTCAGTTGATCCTAGTAACGTCGAAGCATTTCTTAACTGGAAGCGACCTAGGAATGTTTCAGAGATCCGTAGTTTCTTAGGTTTGGCTGGCTATTACAGGCGTTTCATTGAGGGTTTTTCTTCCATAGCCAAGCCGATGACGCAGTTTCCCCAGAAGTATAGAAGATTTCTGTTGATAGATGAATGTGAGTCGAGTTTCCGGTTACTTAAGGAGAAGTTGACTACTGTGTTGGCTTTACCTTCGGGTTCTGGAGGTTTTGTTGTTTGTTATGATGCTTCACTGAATGGTTTGGGCTGTGTTTTGATGAAGAACGGGTGAGTGATAGCTTATGCGTCTCGACAGTTGAAGCCCCATGAGATGAGATACCCCGTTCATGATCTAGAGTTGGCTGCTATTGTTTGTGCCTTGAAGATCTGGCATCACTATTTGTATGGTGTGCAGTTTGTGATGTACACGGACCACAAGAGTTTGAAGTAAATCTTCACTCAGTCAGATTTGAATCTGAGGCAACGTTGTTGGATGGAGTTTCTCAAGGACTTTGACTTTGAGATTCAGTATCAGCCTGGGCGGATGAACTTAGTGGCAGATGCTTTGAGTAGGAAAACTCAACCCGCGATGTTGACGTCGTTGAGTATTTCCAAAGTCCATGAGCATTTAGGGATTTTTGGATGGCGTTTTCAGCTATAGGATCAGTAATTCGTCGTTTCTTCTTTTCAGGTTGAACCACAGATTGTTGCAGATATTAGAGCAGCACAGAGGATTGATCCGTATATTCATGAATTGAAGATTAAGGCCTAGAATGGTCAGTCAGAAGATTTGCTGTTGCTTCTGATGGATGCTTGAGATTTCGTGGTAGATTTGTTGTTCCGAATTTGATTGATCTGAAGGAGACCATCTTGAATGAGGCCCATTGTAGTCGTTACAGTGTGCATCCGGGAGAGAAGAAGATGTATCATGCCTTGAATTCTCACTACTGGTGGGAAGGTATGAGGAACGACATCTCTAGATTTGTAGCTCGATGTTTGAACTGTCAGCAGGTCAAGGCCGAGAAAATGAGACCTGGTGGATTGCTACAGAGTTTAGAAGTGCCTCAATGGAATTGGAGCACGTGGCTATGGATTTTGTGACTGACTTACCTCGTTCGAATAGGGGATGTGATGCGTCTGGGTTGTGATTGATAGACTTTCGAAGTCAGCCCATTTCATTACCTATGATGTGAGGTGTTCTATGAAGAAGATGGCGAGACTGTACATTGACCATGTGGTTAGATTGCATGGAATGTTGGTTTCGATAGTATCTGATAGAGATCAAAGATTTACTTCCTGATTTTGGAAGAGCTTGCAAGCAGCGATGGGTTCGAGATTGGCTATGAGTACAGCTTATCATCCTCAGACAGTTGGCCAATCCGAGAGGACCATACAGATTTTGGATGACATGCTGCGATCTATAGTGATGGATTTCAGTGGTAGCTTGCGGGATTCTTTGTCTTTGGTAGAATTTTCGTATAATAATAGCTACCAAGGGACTATCGGAATGGACCCATTCAAAGCTTTGTACGGTCGTAAGTGTAGATCACCGGTTTGTTGGGAAGAAGTTGGTGAGAAACAACTATCTACACCTGAATTTGTGCAGCGTATGAAGGATCAGGTTGAGTTGATTCGAGGTAGAATGAAGGCCGAACAAGATCGTCAAGCTATTTATGCTAATAAGAGGCGTAGGCCTTTGGAGTTTCAGGTTGGCGATCGAGTGTTTCTAAAAGTTTCTCCTTTCAAGAGCGTGATGAGATTCAGGTTCAAGGGTAAGTTAGCTCCTAGATTTGTTGGTCCATTCGATATTGTTGAGAGGATTGGATCATTGGCGTACAGATTGCAATTACCTGCTGAGGTAGCAATGATACATGATGTGTTTCATGTGTCTATGTTGAGGAAATATGAGCCAGATCCGTCCCATGTACTAAGGACTGATGAAGTAGAGCTGGATCAGACCATGAGTTATGTTGAATATCCAGTGTAGATTCTGGATAGGAACGAGAAGAAGCTGCGAAATAAGATTATTACTTTGGTGATGGTCCAATGGAGAAGGCATGGACGAGAGTAAGTTGCCTGGGAGGTCGAAGAAAAGATGAGACAAGAGTGGCCTCATCTGTTTGAGCCTTAACAGAACCGATTCAGGTAACTTTCTAGCCTGTTGAGTTGCGATTTGAATTGCTTTTGTTGATTCTGGAGAGTGGTGTATTTTGTTTGGTGATTTTCTGATAGTCCTTCGATGTGATCTATATGTTGCCTTTTGATTTCGAGAACGAAATCTCTTAAGGTGGGGAGCATGTGAGGACTGTAAGTAATAGATTTAGTTAATGTTATGTTTTGAGCAGATTTGAGGTAATAGCCCGATTTAATCTAGTAAGATTTTTGAGCAGATTAAATTGGAATGAGGATTTAATCGGAGAAATGTGCCTTGTGAATAATCGGGTATTCAGCTTAGGAATATTGGTCAAAGCTGTTTGTGAGATCAGCTTTGGATGCGGGTAGTTATGAGTATATGAGCTTCGGATTTGACTTAGAAGTGTTTCGGGTTTGTATCGTGGAGTGAAGGGAAGGAGAGAGCAAGCGTTGGACAGATTTGGAGAATATCCGCGCGAGTGATTAGAAGTGCTGTGAGAATTGGTTTGGTTTGCGGTTTGAGTAGATCGGTTCGTGGTTTTCAGATTTGAATAAAATCTGGGTGTCCAGATCTGACCTTTGCGCGAATGAGCGAGTTGTCCTGAGCAGAAGAAGATATGATGTCGTTTTGGATTACCCGGGTAGATGCGGGTTGAGTACAAACGATACGGTGTCGTGGATTATGCCACATTTGGCGTTGGATGAGTATGATTGATGCGACGTCGTTTAGCGAGCATCGGATTGATGAGAGCTGGACTCCGGTGTGACGTCGTTTTGGTAGTAGTCAGATCTGGTGTGGCGAGGGGAATCAGATTTGGTTAGCGTAGAGAAGTCAAAGCTGTTTTAGTGCTCAGATCTGAGTTTTTCGGTGGCACTGTAGCGTTGACAGGAGTATATATATATGTGTTTTGACCAACACTTGTCGAATTTGAGACCCGATACTTCTTATCTTCTTCCCCATAGAGAGTTTGACTTATATCTGTTCTTCGAACCCTTACTATTCACTCGGATTCTTTTCCTCCAATTTCCATCGATTTACGCCGCCGTTTGGAGCAAGGGTGGTGGCGCTGAGCTTGTCTCCTTAAGATCTTTCTATTGATACCATTTTGGAGCTTTGGATTGATGAGTTGAGGGAGCGCGAAGTAGTTGCAGTGTTCGAATATCTTTGTGATTTCTGGCCAGTAGTTCTTTCGTTCTTAAGCAGCTTTGGGTAAGTGATTTCTTCTTATTCTGAGCCTCGATTAGAGTTGGTTATCTTGTTTGAGGTATTGGTTTGGGTTTAGTTGTTGTTAGCACCCAAATATGTTTCAGTATAGTTGTCCCTGAGCTGTTTAGGTATGGCTGAGCAGGTGGTAGTTACGTGATTGTTCGAGCAGATTCTGTTAGGTGTTCGCCGAGAGCTATTGGAGCTGTGTTCTCGTGCATGAGCTGCTGGACGAGTACCCCTGCATGATCTGTTGAGGTAATAGTTGTACGAGTTTGAGGTACGATGAGCTCATGCTTAGCAGCTTTGATATAATCATGTTAATATATCCTGCATGATGTGATCTGTTGTGTGGCGTGATCTGCTGTGTATGTGTGCTAGCTGAAATTGTCTAGCTGTGCAGTTAATTGTTGGTTCTCTGTTTGATTTGCCTATGTGTTATTTATATGCGTTATTCTGGGTTGAATCTGTCTTGCATACACGCATATCATATTGATCCTGATTTAATTGAGAACCGATCGATTGATAGTACTAGTATGCTGATTCTAATGTTTTTGAGAAAATGAAATGATAGAGGTGTCAGGTGGCTACCGTATCCTCAACTCCCTGCCATGAGGTTTTTCGTTTGCCCTGAGGTTCGCTTGGGTATCTGCCACCCTCAGCTAGCATGAATGACACCGGTGGGTTGAGATTGAGAGATTAGATTGCAAGCTACTGGTACTGCATGTGAAGGGCATGGGTAGCATCCATGATTCCACATGTGATGTGGCCACTATTTTATTGATTCACTGCCGAGCTTTGGGCGTGGAATGTTGTTGATTACCTGATGAGATTTCATGGTACCCGATCATGCATTTCGTGCTCGAAATATTGCATGTTTTATATCTTAGCTGGTTTTATAAATGCTCTCGTACTAAGGTTTGACCTCGTTTTATTTCCCGTTTTTGGGCTGCGTTGGTCTGTGTTGGCCTTTGCAGGATCTTCAGGTAATCCAGCTGGACCGAGTGGAGCGTCAGCTGGTAGATCCCTGTTTTGAGTCCCAGTTATTTTTACTATGTATCGAACCAGGGGGATGCCCGCGTGATTATGTATTTGGGGATCTGTATTTGTATTTTACCTGTATTTGTTGATATTAATGTTGTTGGATTTTGAGTCAAAATCCATATTTTGATTATGATCGTATTTTAAGAAATGACTTCTAGTTCAGGCCTAAACGACAATTTTTAGCCCGCATTTCTATGCTTTCGTGTAATTATGATTAATTGATTAGTTAATCTGTGATTTAGCGCACCGAGCCTGACAGTGACGACAATGGATTCTCAGCAAGGCTGACTCAGCTGACAAATCGCGACTCAATGATTATCTGGTTTCAAAGAAGCAGGCTCAATATGCTATGCATGAATGCCAAGTAAAATCATACTCACAACCATGCATATAATCCACACACATAAGCAATTGAGCACAATAATCATCATCGTAACCCAACCAATCAAGCAGATTCACCTAGCACATAAATAATAGCAGCTCACACACGAATATAAATATTCTCAAGCTGATATTAAAGCTGTTAATATGATCTCACTCGTGCCTCAACCTCAAACGGCTACTACCTCAACAGATCGCGCGAGGACAAGAACACAGCACCAACAGCCCGTGCAAGTCTACTGCCCTACCATCTCACGATAAACTCAACAGAACAGCTCGAACCATCACATAGCTACAACCCAAGAGCTCAAGCGGAATGAGAGAACTATCTACCGGAAATCGCGAAAATGTTCGAACGCTTCAACCACGTCGTGCTTCCACAACAAGTTGACCCAAGACTCCAAAGTGGTACCAAACGAAAGGTCATGAGAGAGGAACCCGGCGCCACCAGCTTTGCTCCAAACAGCGGCGTAAATCGATGACAATCGAAAGAAATCGAGTATGATGAACAGTAAGGGTTTGGGGAACAGTACGTATCGAAGGCTCTCTAAAAAGAAGATAGAAAATATCGGGTCTGAAAATTGGCTAAGTGTTGTTCGAAACTTATATTTATTCTCCCATTCAATACTACCATGAAAGTCAACCATCTCAGATCTTAGCACTACACCAGATTAGACTTCTCTACGCTATACCAGCTCGCGACAACCAAACGACGTCGCACAAGAGTCCAACATAGGACAAACAGATCATGCGTATCCAGCGTACATCTCAGAACATACGCACAGATGAGCTCTTGGATCCAATAGATCACGCCACTTCGACAGTTCACGCTACTCGGTAGATCACATTTGCGTATCAGCTCCTATGCACCTATTAGCTCCCGCAACCAACAGATCACGCTGGTCAACTCCAGCAACCAGCGTCTAAGCTGATGTCGCCAAACGACGTCGCGTCGTCTCCAGCTCGAGACAAACTGATTACGCATATGTAGACCAGCTCACATGCATCGAGCTCTTGCCTAATTTGGAATCCATAAACCGTACCGATCTACACCAAGATCACGAACCGGGCCGTTCCACGCTGTACCACCAGCTCGCGCACCTCTAATCTGTTTTTCATACCTTTGCTATTCCAATAGTCCTCAATGCTTATCAAAGTCACTCACCAAGAGTACAAAAACAACTCAGCACGCAAATCAGCAAGCTAGAAGATTACCTAATTAATAATGCGTATGATCAAATACATGAGGCCACTCCTATCTCATCTTTTCTCCAACTTCCCAGGTAGCTTCTTCTCGGCCATGCTTGCTCCATTGGACCATCACTAACTGAATAGTCTTGTTTCTCACACCAGATATCGACGTAACTTAGGGTTGAATCCATCTCAACTTCATCGATCCTTAGCACATGGGATGGATCTGGCTCATATTTTCTCAACATTGATACATGAAACACATCATGCATCGCTGCTAACTCAGCAGGAAGCTTCAATCGATACGCCAAAGCTCCAATCCTCTCAATAATATCAAATGGGCCAACGAATCTAGGAGCTAACTTACCGTTAAGCCTGAATCTCATCACGTTCTTGAAAGGAGAAATTTTCAAAAACACTCGATCACCAACCTGAAATTCCAAAGGCCTACGCCTCTTGTTAGCATAGCTAGCTTGACGATCTTGTGCAGCCTTCATTCTGCTTCAAATCAGCTCAACCTGATCCTTCATATGCTGCACAAACTCAGTGGTAGACAGTTGCCTCTCACCAGCTTCTTCCCAAAAAATCGGTGATCTGCATTTTCGACCGTACAAAGCCTCGAATGGTGTCATCCCAATAGTCACTTGTAGCTATTATTGTACGAAAATTCTACCAGGGACAAAGAATCCTGCTAGCCACCACTGAAATCCATCACAATAGCTCGCAACATGTCCTCCAAAATCTGAATAGTTGTCTTGGATTGGCCATCTGTCTGAGGGTGATAAGCTGTACTCATAGCCAATCTCGAACCCATCGCGCTTGAAAGCTCTTCCAAAATCGGGAAGTGAATCTTGGATCTCTATTAGACACTATCGAAACCGGCACTCCATGCAATCTAACCACAAGATCGACGTACAGTCTCGCCATCTTCTTCATGGAACATCTCACATCATAGGGTATGAAGTGGGCTGACTCAAAATCCTGTCAATCACCACCCAAATCGCATCACATCCCTTATTCGAACGAGGTAAATGAGTCACAAAATCCATGGAAAAGTGCTCCTAATTCCATTGAGGCACTTCTAAACTCTGCAGCAATCCACCAGGTCTCATCCTCTCGGTCTTGACCTGTTGACAGTTCAAAAATCGGGCCACAAATCCAGAAATATCCTTCCTCATGCCTTCCCACCAATAAAGAGACTTCAAGGCATGATACATCTTCTTTCTCACCCGGATGCACACTATAACGGCTGCAATGGGCATCGTTCAAGATGGTTTCTCTCAGATCGATCAGGTTTGGAACTACCAATCTACCATGGAATCTCAGGCATCCATCAGAAGCAATAGTAAAATCTCCCGACTGACCATTCTAGGATTTTATCTTCAACTCATGGATGTACGGGTCAGTCCTATGTGCTGCCCTAATGTCCGCCACAATCTGTGGTTCAACCTGAAAAGAAGAAACCACGAAGTACTGATCATATTGCTGGAAACACCATCCAGAAGCCCCCAAATTCTCATGAACTTTTGAATTACTCAAATATGTTAGCATCACAGGCTGGGCTTTCCTACTCAAGGCATCTGCCACTAAGTTCATTCGCCCAGGCTGATACTGAATCTCACAGTCAAAATCCTTGAGCAACTTCATCCAATGACGCTGTCTCATATTCATATTTGACTGAGTAAAGATACAATTCAAACTATTGTGGTCCGTGGACACCACAAACTGCTCACCATACAAGTAATGATGCCAAATTTTCAGGGCAAAAACAATGGCATCCAACTCTAGATCGTGAATGGGGTATCTCGTCTCATGGGGTTTCAACTGTCGAGACGCATAAGCTACAACTCGCTCATTCTGCATCAATACACAGCCCAAACTACTCAGAGAATCATCGGACAACCATAAAACCTCCGAACCCAAAGGTAAAGCCAACACAGGAGCAGTAGTCAACTTCTCCTTGAGCAATTGGAAACTCGACTCACACTCGTCTGTCCACAAAATCTTCTATCCTTCTGGGTCAACTGCGTCATCGGCCTGGCTATTGAAGAAAAACCTTCAATGAAATATCTGTAATATCCAGCCAAACCCAAGAAACTATGGATCTCAGAAACATTCCTAGGTCGTTCCCAATTAAGAACTGCCTTGACCTTACTCGGATCCACTGAAATACCTTGTACAGAAATAATATGACCCAAAAAGATCACTTTATCCAACCAAAATTCACACTTACTAAACTTTACATAAAGATGTGAGTCTCTCAGTTTCTGTAACACCAACCTCAAGTGCTCCTTATGCTCTCTATAGCTCCTCGAATACACCAGGATGTACTCTATGAAGACAATCACGAAACAATAGATATACTCACTAAAGACGCGGTTCATCAAGTCCGTGAATATAGCAGGGGCATTCGTCAATCCAAACAGTATCACAAGAAACTCATAATGCCCTTATCTAGTCCGGAATGCCATCTTCGCCACATCAACGTCTCTAACCGCAACTGATGATAACCAGATCGTAGATCAATCTTGGAATACACTGCCGATCCCTACAGCTGAACGAACAGATCATCAATTCTCGGCAACAGGTACTTGTTCTTGATCGTTGGTTTATTCAGCTACCGAAAGTCAATACACATCCTCATAGATCTATCTTTCTTCTTCACGAAGAGAATCGGAGATCCCCAAGGTGACATACTTGGCCTAATAAATCCCTTCTCGAGAAGGTCATGCAACTGGTCCTTAAGCTCCTTCAACTCAGCTGGCGCCAATCGATATGGAGCTCTCGAAATTAGGGCGGTCTCTGGCATCAACTCAATGTTGAAATTAATCTCTCGTCTCAGAGTGAATCCCGGAATCTCATCGGGAAAAACATCTAAGAACTCTCGAGCAATCGGGATATCACTCAACTCTATCCGCGATTTATGGGATACATCCAGGGCATAAATCATGAACCCAGAGTTCTCTAACGACAACAGACTAAATATCTCCATGGCAGACACTAGTGAAATCTTCGATCGTGAATCAGCACCGTAAAAATCCCACTTTTTCCCGAATTGAGGTCTAAACCTCACTACACCATGGAAACAATCAACGGTCGCTCTATAATTGGAAAACGTCCATACCCAAAATACAGTCAAAATCTCTAATCTCCAAAGAAATCCAATTCGTCACCAGCACATTCTGATCGAATCGATCACACAATCCTCAACAACCTCGCGGGATATCAACCACACGCCAGCAGGAGTAGAAAAAGATACGACATCACACGGTGGGGTAGAGCTCAACCCACACTCATGCACAAACAAATCAGATATAAAGGAGTGTGATGCTCCAGTATCAAACAAAACTCGAGGTTTGAATCTCTGGCGATTTCACAGCTGCGACGTTTGAGGATCCTGAAATGAATTCGTCCCTTCTGGCACGGGTTGAAAATTGCATCCAGCTGTCGGCTGAACCTTATTCTGTGCTTCCAAAAGACTCTCCTCAATGTCCACGGCCCTATCCACTGCCTTAGCGTAAGTCGCAGGAGAACCAACTAACACCATTCGGAACAAATCGAGTCTCAACCCTCTCAGAAACTAGTTCCTCTTCGTCCTCTCCTGGTTAGCAACGTGGGGAACATACGACAGAAGCGAATAAAACTGTCTAGCGTACTCGACCACCCTCATGTTCCCTTGCTTCAGATTATCAAACTCCCTCTCACGACTCAGGGGTATACTTGTAGCGTCCCAAAATCCATAGCACTACAAATTGTTTAGCCTTTCTATTCTAAGGGCTGATTTGAGATTCGAGCATTAGGATTTAAGTTAAAATCTGATTTCTTTCTTTTCTTCCAGCTTAGTAGCAACGGCCCAGAAGGTTCCGAAAGGATTTCGCCTCAAGCAGAAATCCGAAATGGTCCAGATCTGATTTCCTTTTTAAAAATAAAACGATGCTAGTGAGAGATCTGTTTTTATTAAATTAGGTAGCAAGATTTCAAATTAAAATAGTAGTATGGAGTTTTTAACAAATATTTTAAAACGGACAAGAGTTGGCACGTCAACCATGCCTACTCAAGTGTTTTTACCTACTACCCAATAATGTTCCCACATATAAGGAAGTTTACGTGAAACTCTGGATGCATTTGGACTACAAGAAAACTTTTAGTTCTCTCAAATATTTAAGAAGCTCTCAGAGGTGTGCTTGAGAAGATTCGGCCGAGACCATCTGCTCATTGCGACCTTCTTTTCAGGCAAGTAAATCTGATTCTTGCAGCATCTGGAAAACATATGTAATACTTCATTGTTTTCTGTGTATGCTTGCCTGTTGCATGTTCCAGTTCGTGTTTATGATACTTCATAGCAGTGAATCTACCAGTTCTCAGTGATCGATCTTTGATCGAAATTAAAGTAAAAGCTGTTTTAAAGAAAAGGAAGTAAAGTTTCAGTTCTAAGGAATTATGGCATAGAGGACCCAGGACCCGGTCACTCAGGAAGGGACAGGATTACGACTTAACCATAATCCCTTCACAGGAAGGGACATGATTATGGAAGTGTTGTAATCCCTTCACAGAGAGTTACTGAATTCAGATAACATGCTTCATGCAAAAGAACCACCAGAGAGCCTCTAGACCATAATTCATTCAATATAAAGTAATTCAGATACGATGTTCCGATCTGTCTTATCAGTAGCGAGATTTCAGATTCAGATGTCTTCCTTTAAATTTACGTATTACGATTTCAGTTATGCCTGAATTTACGTGATCTTTGTTATCCTCAGTTTTACTTGTTGAGCCCCTAGGCTCACTAGTTTTCCCGATGCAGGTGAGGTAGCTCAGGGGCAGGTGGGTGGCGCAAGTTGAACCAGATTTGGGGCTGCGTGTGTTTGTCAATGGCCAGCGTTTCCGCGTAGTCATAGCTGTTGTTGTTTTTGATATTTTGTTAAACGGTATTAAGATCCATTACAACAATAGAGAATTCATATAGAGTTCCAATAGTTGTAATATCTAAATTTTTTTGTAATCGAAATCTGAGGTCTTATATCCCAAATCTATTTCTACTGTTTAATTTTGGTGCTATCTGCTTTATTTCAGTTTTGTGTAAGGGGATACATCTTACTTATTTCGTATTTAGTCCTTCTAGTCCTTTCAATTTTTATTTATTTCAAATTCGTTGATTCCCATGGGTATGAGCATCACAACTTGGTATCAGAGAATGGTTCTGAGATAAACACACACTTCCCAGTCTGGAGCAGCTTTTGCCGTCTGCATCTCCTGATTTGTGAGTTTTATTGTTATGTTAAGAGTTCTTTCTTTTATGAGTTCTGATGTTCTTTTGTGGTGGATTGCGGGGTATAGCTTAAGATGTCAGGAAGAGGAAGAGGTAGAGGAAGCACCCCTGTAGAAGAACCTAGTCCAGATAGTAGTGTTCGTATTACCCAACTTTTAGAGCTGTTAGTAGAGAAATACGGCAGAGGCAATGGCCAATCTTCCAACAGCAGGGGACCCAATCATGATGATTCTCAGGAGAGGTTTCGAAGATAGAAACCAAAGGAGTTCAAGTGGTACAACAGATCCGCTTGTTGCTGAGAGCTGGATCAAGTCTATGGAAGTTATTTTTGAGTACCTTCAGATTCCAGATCTGGATAGCCCTAGGTGCGCTATCTATATGTTAAGAGATGATGCAATGATCTGGTGGGAGGGAGCAAAGCTGTCGGTAGATTTGGCAAATCTCTCGTGGGAAGAGTTTAAAAGAGTGTTCTTTGAGCAGTACTTCACAGCAGACAAGAGGTCTGAGTTGAAGCGAGAGTTCTTGACCTTGAAGCAAGGTAATATGTCTGTGCAGGAGTATACCAGAAGTTCGAGAGGGAAGCGAGAGTTCTTGACCTTGAAGCAAGGTAATATGTCTGTGCAGGAGTATACCAGAAGTTCGAGAGGGGCTGTTTTGTACCTCTCATTGGAAGGGACCCCGAGGAGAAATTGAGTCATTTTATGGAAGGATTGAAATCTACGTTCAAGTTGAATGTTAGGTTAGCAGGACCCAAGACTTACAGGGAAGCAGTAGACAAGGTGTAGCGACCAGATCTTTTAGAAGCCACAAACTAGAAAGATATGAGATTGAGGGATTACAATGCTATTATATTCAACTCTTGATTAATCGAGTTTCAGATTTTATCTATGTATTGTTTAGCTTTTATCATTTAAGAGCTAAATTCCAGATAGCAGCTTTGCTTTCGTAAATTCAGCAGATGCATATTTCAGCAGATGCTTTGCTTTCGTAAATTCAGCAGATGCATATTTCAGCAGATGCTTTGCTTTCGTAAATTCAGCAGATGCATATTTCAGCAGATGCTTTGCTTTCGTAAATTCAGCAGATGCATATTTCAGCAGATGCTTTGCTTTCGTAAATTCAGCAGATGCATATTTCAGCAGATGCTTTGCTTTCGTAAATTCAGCAGATGCATATTTCAGCAGATGCTTTGCTTTCGTAAATTCAGCAGATGCATATTTCAGCAGATGCTTTGCTTTCGTAAATTCAGCAGATGCATATTTCAGCAGATGCTTTGCTTTCGTAAATTCAGCAGATGCATATTTCAGCAGATGCTTTGCTTTCGTAAATTCAGCAGATGCATATTTCAGCAGATGCTTTGCTTTCGTAAATTCAGCAGATGCATATTTCAGCAGATGCTTTGCTTTCGTAAATTCAGCAGATGCATATTTCAGCAGATGCTTTGCTTTCGTAAATTCAGCAGATGCATATTTCAGCAGATGCTTTGCTTTCGTAAATTCAGCAGATGCATATTTCAGCAGATGCTTTGCTTTCGTAAATTCAGCAGATGCATATTTCAGCAGATGCATATTTCAGCAGATGCTTTGCTTTCGTAAATTCAGCAGATGCATATTTCAGCAGATGCTTTGCTTTCGTAAATTCAGCAGATGCATATTTCAGCAGATGCATATTTCAGCAGATGTATTTCATTTCATTATTTCAGCAGTTGTTTTACTTACTTCTAAGTACTGTTCATTCAGCTGGTATTAGTCTTGCGACTGGTACTGTTCATTCTTCGTTTTCTTCAGCAGATAACGAAACTTCAGAATTCGATTCTTTATTCCATTCAGAATCATTTCCAGGATTGTATTCGAATTAACTGACAGATTCAAGTAGCATTTTTATTCAGTTTTCATTTTCGCAAGCATTACAGAGAAATCATTTACAGTTCCAGAACATCATTAGACGAGAGAAAACCAGTAAACGTACAGAGAGAAAGAAAACAGATTTTTTAGAAAGAAAAGAAAGAGCAGAACGATGTTTTAGAAAATGTTTTAAGTTATGACAACTAAGAGGGTCCCCAGAGGAAGGGTGAGTGTGCGGATGACGAACCGTATGTCCTTTCAACAGAGGAAGGATCAGGTGTATAGGTCGACGGATCTATATATCCCTTCACCATGAGCCATAGTGCTAGAAACTGATATCAGGAGTTTGATCAAGCGAATTGGACCAAAATGTTTAAAGTGTTGTCATAATTTCAGAAGAGCGCAAATGTGATTTTAGTCATAGCTCCAGAATATGTTTAAAGAAAATTTTTTCAGAATTTGATTATGTTTTATGCTTTCGTTTTCTACCAGAATTCTCAGATATAGATATATGTTAGTGCGCTTGTTCATGTCAAAGCGTACGCAGATTTTCAGATTATGTATTCAGCTTTCAGTTCCAGTTTCAGTATCAGTTTTATTGCATGATTTTGCTATTCCAGATTTACCTGCTGAGCCTTTGGCTCACTAGTTTTCATTGAGTGCAGGTAATCAGCAGTAGGTGCTGGAGGGAGATGATCAGAAAGGGAGGATGTGTTTATCGTGGACGTCTTCCATTGTTCTTTTCAGCTTTTGTTTAGATGTATAGAACTTTAGTTATAGTTATGTATGTTAGCAGATTTTCTAGTTTCTCATTTTGTAGAAATCTGTACAAACTTGTGGTGTCAAGAGATATGCTAGTCCTTCGTATTTTCATCAGCTGGTATATCTATTCAGCGTATGTTATAAGATCAGCAGAGGATTTAGTTCCATGTTTTATATACCCTTCCTGCTGATTTCTTCCGTTTGCTATGAAAAGTGTTTATCAGCTAATTTTACTTCCGCTCACTTCATTGTTTCAATTGTTCCGCATTTCAGCAGCAACGAATTGTGTTTATTCGCAATTTAGTCCAGAATTTAGTAACGACTTTTAGGTTTATTTAGATTGAAATTTTTGGGTCTTTCAATTCGAACCCCAAATTTCTAAACTTTTCTTTGAGAAAAGTCCGGTCGTTACACAAGGTCCTGCGAGTTGAGAGGGACTGGAAAGATGTTGAACAGGAGAGACAACCGAGGAGACAGTCTTTTCAACAGGCAGATCCGAGGCCATTTAAGAAGCAAAATAAGAACCAGCAGTGACCCCAAGAACCGAAACCTATACCATCTCAACCTATTAGTGCAGTACCAGTTGGAAATAACAAGCCAGTTTGCCCCAAGTGTCATAAGAACCACCCAAGACAATGCAAAGCTGGCCATAGCGGATGTTATAAGTGTGGTGCTCAAGGACACATCTCCAAGTTCTGTCCACAGTCGAAACAACTGGTGCCCAGTCGAGCTTACGTCATGACAGCTGAGCAAGCTAACCCCGATTCTACTGTGATTACGGGTAAGATTTTGGTTGCTGGTATGTTTTCTTTTGCTATGCTAGATGCGGGTGCGATCCATTCCTTTATAGCGGAAGATAATAATAAGTTACCCTAAAAACCAGAAAGATTGTCCATAGGATAATGTGTGACTGTACCATCAGGAGAAGAGTTGATATCTCATAGTATATATCGTGACTTAGAGTTGGAATTGCAAGGACATGTAGTTACCGCCAATTTAATAGCTTTACCCATGCCTGAATTCGATTTGATTTTGGCAATAGACTGGTTGTCTAAATATGGAGTAGTCATCGACTTTAAGCTCAGGACAGTGGTTGTAAATATATCCACGGGATTTCATATTTCCTTCAAATCTGACCAGCTTCGTAGAGTTCCTCGCGTTGTTTCAGCTTTGAAGGCCCAGCAATGTTTGAGGAAAGGTGGAGCAGGGTTTCTGGTAAATTTATCTTCCTTCATTGTTTCTAGTAAGCCAGAGGTAGAGGATGTGGAGGTGGTGAATGAGTTTCCAGAAGTGTTTCCAGAAGACGTCAGTGGATTACCTCCAGACAGAGAGATAGAATTCGCTTTCGATTTAGTAGCTGGAGCAGCTCCTGTTTCTAGACTAACCTATAGGCTTGCTCCTACGGAGATGAAAGAACTGAAAGGAAAAATTCAGGATCTGTTGGATAATGGATTTATTCGACCCAGTACATCCCCTTGGGGAGCCCCTGTTTTGTTTGTTAAGAAAAAGGATGGAAGTTTCAGATTGTGTATAGACTATCGCGAGTTGAATAAGCTCACCATTAAGAATAAGTACCCCTTGCCTAGGATTGATGAATTGTTTGACCAATTAAAGAAAGCAGCAGTGTTCTCTAAGATAGATTTAAGATCTGGATATCATCAGCTAAAGATCAAAGAGGCCGATATATATAAGACAGCTTTCAGGACGAGATATGGTCATTATGATTTTTTAGTGATGCCTTTTGGGTTAACTAAAGCTCCATTTATTTTCATGGATCTGATGAATAGAGTTTTTCAGTCATTTTTGGATCAGTTTGTGATCGTATTCATAGATGATATCTTAGTATATTCTAAGACCATCTCTGAGCACGCCATTCAGCTTCGGATAGTGTTGCAAGTTCTGAAGGACAAGAGATTGTTAGCAAAGTTTAGCAAGTGTGAGTTTTGGTTGGAGAAAGTTGCATTCCTAGGTCACATTATCTCGAAGGATGGACTAGAAGTCGACCAACCTAAGGTCAAAGCTGTGCAAGACTGGCCTGTGCCCAGATCTGTTTCAGAGGTAAGGAGCTTTTTGGGACTTGTTGGATACTACAGGCGATTCCTTCAAGGATTTTCTAAGACAACAGTTCCATTGAATTCGTTGGCTAGGAAACAAGTTAAGTTTGAGTGGACCCCTAATTGCCAGCAGAGTTTCGAGAAACTGAAGCAAGCGTTGATAGAAGCTCCAGTACTAACCATGCCTTCTGAGCAAGGGAATTTTGTTATCTACACAGATGCTTCCAAGCTAGGTTTAGGAGCGGTGCTGATGCAGGATCGTAAGGTAATAGAATATGCTTCCAGACAGCTGAAGAACCACAAGAAGAATTATCCCACGCATGATCTAGAATTAGCAGCTGTGGTTTTTGCCTTTAAGATCTGGAGACATTATTTGTATGGGGATAAGTGTGAGATATTTACAGATCATAAGAGTTTAAAATACTTCTTCATCCAGAAATAATTGAACATGAGACAGAGAAGGTGGTTAGAGCTGGTCAAAGATTACGACTGTACCATTAGCTACCACCCATAAATAGCCAATGTTGTGGTAGATGCTCTTAGTAGGAAAGCAACAGGATTAGCCCAGCTCACTGTCCAGCGACCATTGGCTAATGAGATTGAGAAGTTTGGATTAGAATTATCGCCCCATGATAGTACAGTGATCTGGCAGATCTCACCCTTCGATCAAATCTGTTGGACCAGATCCGGGAAGGACAGCTGCTAGATGAGCAGCTAAAGAAGTGGGTTAAGCAAGATGAGGAGAGGAAAAGTAATCTCTATACCACAGCTGGAGGAATTGTCAGATACCAAGGTAGATTATGGGTTCCTAGCGTGAACAATTTAAGATCTGATCTGATGACAGAAGCTCATACAGCTCCGTACTCAGTGCATCCAGGGAGTACCAAGATGTATAGAGATCTTCAGAAGCTGTATTGGTGGCCAGGCATGAAACACGACATCGCTAGATTTGTTTCAGAATGCCTAACTTGTCAGTTGGTCAAAGATGAGTATTAGAGACCAGCTGAGATTCTAAAACCCCTGCCAATACCAGAATGGAAGTGGGAGAGTATTGCAATGGCTTTTGTAGTTGGTTTACCCAAAACTGTCCAAGGATACAACTCGATTTGGGTTATAATAGACCGACTCACCAAATCTGCTCACTTCTTACCAGTTAAAACAACTTATGATGTTGTAGTTGGTTTACCCAAAACTGTCCAAGGATACAACTCGATTTGGGTTATAATAGACCGACTCACCAAATCTGCTCACTTCTTACCAGTTAAAACAACTTATGATGTGAGCAAATACGCTGAGATGTATATAAAAGAAAGTAAGACTTCATGGTATTCCAGTTTCGATCGTCTCCGACAGAGATCCAAGGTTTACGTCAGCTTTCTAGAAGAGTATTCACAGAGCTTTAGGTACTAAGTTAACCTTTAGCACAGTTTTTCACCCCCAGAAAGATGGTCAATCAGAAAGGGTGATTCAGATACTGGAAGATCTGCTCAGAGCTTGTATCATCGATTTTTCAGAAAGCTGGGATTCAAAGCTGCCTTTGGTAGAATTCACGTACAACAATAGCTTCCAAGCATCCATTCAGATGGCCCCTTATGAAGCTCTGTATGGCAGAAAATGCAGAACACCCATTCATTGGGATGAGGTAGGAGAACGAGCTGGTTTGGGACCAGATCTGGTAGAACAGACCGCTGAAGCTATTAAGAAATTAAGAGATCGACTGAGAACAGCTCAAAGTAGGCAAAAGAGCTATGCTGATAACAGATGCCGAGAATTGAGCTTCGAATCTGGAGATAATGTTTTCTTAAAGGTAGCACCGATGAAAGGCGTGATGAGATTTGGGAAGAAGGGTAAGCTAAGTCCAAGGTTTATTGGTCCATATGAGATTTTGGACAAAGTAGGGACGCTGGCTTATAGACTAGCTTTACCCCCACATCTGTCCTCGGTGCATAATATTTTCCATGTATCAGCTTTGAGGAAGTATGTTCCCAACCCGTCGCATGTTTTAAGCTATGAGCCTATTCAACTGGCTCCAGATCTAAGCTATGAATAAAGACCGGAGAAGATTCTTCTTAGGGAGAATAGGAAGTTAAGAAACCGTAGCATCCCGATGGTTAAAGTTCAGTGGTCTAACCAATCTGAGCGGGAAGCCACTTGAGAGATAGAGGATATGCGTAGTCTCTACCCAGAGCTGTTTGGTAAGTAAATTTAGAGGACGAAATTTCAATAAGGAGGGTAGAGTTGTATCGTCTGTTTAGCCTTTATATTCTAAGGGCTGATTTGAGATTTCGAGAATTCAGATTTTGTTAAAATCTGATTTCTTTCTTTTCTTCCAGCTTAGTAGCAACGGCTCAGAAGGTTCCGAAAGGATTTCGCCTCAAGCACAAATCCGAAATGGTCCAGATCTGATTTCCTTTTTAAAAATAAAACGATTTCAGTGAGAGATCTGTTTTTGTTAAATTAGGTAGCAAGATTTCAAATTAAAATAGTAGTAGGGAGTTTTTAGCAAATCAGTTGGCACAACAACCATGCCTAATCAAGTGTTTTTACCTACTACCCAATAAAGCTCCCACATATAAGGAGGTTTACGTGAAACTCTATATTCATTTGGACTACAAGAAAACTTTTAGTTCTCTCAAATATTTAAGAAGCTCTCAGAGGTGTGCTTGAGAATATTTCCGGCCGAGACCATCTGCTCGTTGCGACCTTCTTTTCAGGCAAGTAAATCTGATTCTTGCTGCATCTGGAAAACATATGTAATACTTCGTTGTTTTCTGTGTATGTTTGCCTGTTGCATGTTCCAGTTCGAGTTTATGATAAGTTATGGATTCAGTGCTTTGATGTTTTAAGTTTTGAGCAAACTCACGAGTTAACTTTTAGTAAGCAGCGATGTTTTCAAAAAGACTGAGTTGTACAGATTCCAGTTGAGATAAGACAAGGAATATTTCTCGTCGTTCCTAGGTACTACGGAGACATTGAACCTAAACAGATAGGCGATGCTGGTTCGATCGGGATTTTTGTTTCGATTGGATAAGTGAAACTAGTTTGTTTAGAGACTGTCTGAGTTGATTTAGTATTTTCGAGTTCTTAACCAAGTCTGTTTCCCACGCGAAAGTAGATGTCTCAGCCAAATATGTTTTCTAAGCGAAATCTGTTTACGTAAAACCAGATCTGTTTCACATGTTCGCAAGTTATATTCTCTAGCCAAAGCTGTTATTCACATCTGTGATCTGCACTGTACACCTGAGATCTGTTTATATAGTCAAAGTTGTTCCTATACGCATGAGATCTGTTTTCCTCAACCCAAATCTGTTCGCACTCTCAAGTCGTTCCTCTTCAGAACTGGTTTTTTCTATCATCAGCTCCTAGTCCAGCTGTACACTCAGTAGGGTTTTTAAAGATAAAATGAGTTTCATAGCAGTGAATCTACCAGTTCTCAGTGATCGATCTTTGATCGAAATTAAAGTAAAAGCTGTTTTAAAGTAAAGGAAGTAGAGTTTTAGTTCTAAGGACTTATGACATAGAGGAACCGGTCACTCAGGAAGGGACAGGATTACGGCGTAACCATAATCCCTTCACAGGAAGGGATATGATTATGGAAGTGCTGTAATCCCTTCACAAAGAGTTACTGAATTCAGATAACATGCTGTTAGAGTAGATGCCCAACTAGCCAACTTGTGGCATGTGGGTTTTATAGACTCTTGTACAAACATCTTTATATATGGATATTCGCATTTTCTTATATGGCATTCTTTACTTTCATTATGTGTGTAATGATTTACAATTGTGTTGAGTAAAGACCTAGAATACACTAAAGCGTATGTTAGATGTGATAGTGGGTATGACGGCTATCATGAAACACATCTAATAGTCGCTGTGTATTCTGAACATGTTCCTAGTCGATTGGGCCTTCAAAATGAGGATAAGGCCGCCCGAGTTCGAGACTAGTATCTGCGATGCGAAGTAC
>KV006908.1:71320-94838 GCA_001598015.1 Dorcoceras hygrometricum
GAAATCCTTTTTAGTGGGGGAGAAATGTGAGACCTGATTTTGTATTAAGGATTAATTAGTGGAATTAATCGGTTGATCATGAGATTTCGTGCTTAGATATCTGTTTTGAGTTGCATTTTCGGGTTCCATTTCGTGTGTTGAGCAATTCTGGATGTTTTCGTGTGTTTGAGCTTTGAGGCAAAAGCTGGTCGGTGGCGAAAAACCAGTCGAAGCGCGTTTTGTAATGCTGCAGATGCGTTAGTAAATTGTGTTGTGGTTGCTGGTGAAGAGACCAGTCGAGGAACCAGTCGAGAGTTTAGTAGCGTGTTTTGTGTTGAGCGCTATACGTCGTCGTTTGGGGTATTGCGACTGGTACCAGCTGCGAGGAGTTGTTGCGTCTGGATGATCAGTCGAGAGCAATGGTCAACGCGGGTCAAAGTTTTGTAGCTTGCGACTGATTGTGTTTCGTATCTTGCGACTGGTGGTACGCTGTAGCCTGCGACTGGTATTTCACGAAAGCTAGCGACTGGATGACGTCAGTTGTGCGACGCCGTTTTGATTTGTTGCGACGCTGCGTTTTGATGTTGCGACTGGTACCAGACGAGGGAAGCGTTGTGCGTTGTTTCGTCTTGCGACTGGATACCCAGCTGCTGGTAGTGCGACGCCGTTTAGAGGACCAGTCGATGGTTTGCCTTTTTGTGATTTTAGCGTCCGGTCGACTGGTTGTCCAGCTCTTGTACTTTCGAAGCAGCGTCCGGTTGTCCAGCTTTGAGAGATTGTTCGCTACTGTAGCTAGCGACTGGATTTGTTTAGCGTGACTTGAGTTTTGTTCAGCTGTTGGTTCTTGCGACTGTTGTTATGGGATAAGGCAGCGAAGAGCACAATTTGTGCCAGCAGCAGCCAAAGCAGCAGAGAACCCACAGATTCCACCACCCCCTCGCTTTGATGCTGGAAGCAGCAGCAGTGGGAAAAAGAAAAACTTCTTTAAAGGAAAAGGGAAACAATTCAAACGATCGGGAACCAGCAGTTCTTCCAGCTCGAGCGATTTTAAACAAATGCAAGCTGGACAACAAGCTGGCGATTATTGTACTAAATGTGGAGGGAGACATGCCACAGACCAATGTAGAGGAGTGTCTGGCCTCTGTCGTATTTGTAATCATCCGGGACATTTCGCAAGAATATGTCCTCAACGTAATTCTGGGAATTTCCAGAATTCAGCAGCAGCAAGAACAATGCCAGCACCCGAAAGGCAAGCCTCTTCTGTACAATCTTATCAACCTCAACTAGTGAGCCAACCTCCTAAACAACAAGCTAGAGTGTTTGCATTAACGGAGGAACAAGCACAAGCAGCCCCAGACGATGTTATTGCAGGTAACTGCTACTTGTGCAACTTTCCAGCTTATGTATTAATTGATACTGGTGCAACACACACCTTCATATCTGAGAAATTTGTGATATCACATAAGTTGTCTGCTGAACCTTTAACTGAACTAGTATCGGTTTCTTCACCTTTGGGGAAAGGAATGTTATTGATCACAGCAGTGAGAAATTTTGTGTTACAGTTTGAGGATCACGCAATTGAAATTGATTGTGTTGTGCTCGGATTATCTGATTTTGATTGTATTGTGGGTATAGATATGTTAACCAAGTATAGAGCAACAATCGATTGTTTTCAGAAGGTGGTTTGATTCAAACCAGAGCACGCTAATGAATGGAAATTTTATGGTAAGGGATCACGAGCCATAATTCCTTTGGTCTCTACGATTACCATGAATAATCTATTGCAGAAAGGAGCAGAGGGATTCCTGATTTATGCAATAGATACAAAGAAAAGTAGCTCGAATCTGGTTGATATACCAGTGGTCTGCGAGTTTGCTGATGTTTTTCCTGATACCTCCATATCGAGAGGTGGACTTCAGCATTGAATTGATGCCAGGTACACAACCAATATCGAAAGCACCATATAGAATGTCACCAATTGAGTTGAAAGAATTGAAAGATCAGCTGGAGGATCTTCTCACCAAGGGATACATTAGACCAAGTGTTTCTCCTTGGGGTGCTCCAGTATTATTTGTGCGAAAGAAAGATGGATCAATGAGGCTATGTATTGATTACCGGCAATTGAACAAAGAAACTGTAAAGAATAAATATCCTTTGCCACGAATAGATGATTTATTTGATCAAATACAAGGTTCTACAGTATATTCAAAGATCGATTTGAGATCGGGATATCATCAATTGCGAGTAAAAGACGAAGACATATCGAAGACTGCCTTTCGAACCAGATACGGTCACTATGAGTTTGTGGTTATGCCTTTTGGATTGACTAATGCACCAGCAGTGTTCATGAGTTTAATGAACCGAGTCTTCCAAAGATATCTTGATGATTTTGTGATTGTATCTATTGATGATATTCTAATATATTCGAAGAATCTGAATGATCATGCGAGTCATCTTCGAACAGTTTTGCAGACTTTGAGAAATGAGAAGCTGTATGCAAAGCTGTCGAAATGTGAATTTTGGTTACAACGAGTAGTGTTTCTTGGCCAGATTATATATGGAGATGGAATTTCAGTTGATCCCAGTAAGATAGAGGCAGTAATCAATTGGCCTAGACCAAAATTTGTGCCTGAAATTCGAAGTTTTATGGGTCTTGCAGGTATTACCGAAGATTTATTCAGGATTTCTCAAGTATTGCAAAGCCTATAACTCAGTTGACACAGAAAAATGCGCCCTTTGTTTGGTCAGAATCATGTGAGCACAGTTTTCTTGAATTGAAAAAGAGATTAACTACTGCACCAGTTTTAACAATTACTGTAGGTACTGGTGGATTTGTTGTGTATTGTGATGCATCTCACCAAGGGTTAGGATGTGTTTTAATGCAACGCGGTCATGTGATTGCATACGCCTCAAGCCAGTTAAAACCGCATGAAATTCGATATCCAATTCATGATCTTGAATTGGCAGCTATCGTGTTTGCATTGAAGATATGGCGACATTATTTGTATGGTGAGAAATTTGAGATCTTTTCTGATCATAAGAGTTTGAAGTATCTATTTTCCCAGTCAGAATTGAATATGAGACAACAAAGATGGCTGGATTTGTTGAAAGATTTTGATTGTGAAATCAAGTATTATCCAGGGAAATCGAATGCAGCAGCTGATGCTTTAAGTCGAAAGATTTGTGCTCTATCTTTGACTACGATTGGAGTGTCAAATTTGATAGAAACTTGCTGCATTTCTGGATATGTATTTGAAATAGAAAGAAAACCAATGAGAATTTGTGCTATCAGTGCTGAACCTGAACTGCTGATTCGAATTAAAGAAGCACAAAAGAGAGATTTGAATATTCAACGATCTGTTGAAATGATAAAATCAGGACATCAATCTGAATATCGCATCCAGAATTGAATATGAGACAACAAGATGGCTGGATTTGTGAAAGATTTTGATTGTGAAATCAAGTATTATCCAGGGAAATCGAATGCAGCAGCTGATGCTTTAAGTCGAAAGATTTGTGCTCTATCTTTGACTACGATTGGAGTGTCAAATTTGATAGAAACTTGCTGCATTTCTGGATATGTATTTGAAATAGAAAGAAAACCAATGAGAATTTGTGCTATCAGTGCTGAACCTGAACTGCTGATTCGAATTAAAGAAGCACAAAAGAGAGATTTGAATATTCAACGATCTGTTGAAATGATAAAATCAGGACATCAATCTGAATATCGCATAAACAACGAAGATGTGTTGCATGTGAACAGCAGACTTGTTGTTCCAGATGTCGTAGAATTGAAAGAACAAATTTTGAATGAAGCCCATCGAAGTAAATTCAACATTCACCCTGGTGGCAGGAAGATGTATAACGATTTGAAGAAGCAATATTGGTGGAAACAAATGAAGAATGATTTGGCTGAATTTGTTTCAAAGTGTTTAAATTGTCAGCAGGTAAAAGCGGAAAGAAAGAAACCTGCTGGTTTATTACAGAGTCTAGCAGTTCCTGAATGGAAATGGGATCATATTTCCATGGACTTTGTAACGAAATTGCCAAAATCATCCAGAGGTTGTGATGCAATTTGGGTGATTATCGATAGGTTGACAAAATCTACGTGTTTTATTCCTTATCGAATGACCTATCGACATGATCAAATGGCAGATTTGTATGTTAGAGAAGTGGTAAGACTGCATGGAATACCAAAATCAATTGTGTCTGATAGAGATCCCAGATTTACTTCTCATTTTTGGAGTAGTTTACAACAAGCGCTGGGTACAAAACTACATCTAAGCACTGCTTATCAACCTCAAACTGATGGGCAATCTGAAAGAACAATTCAGACACTTGAGGATATGCTTAGAGCAGTAGTACTAGATTTTGGTATGTCATGGCAAGATTCATTACCGCTGGTGGAATTTTCATACAACAACAGCTATCAAACCAGCATTGAAATGGCTCCGTTCGAAGCGTTGTACGGAAGGAAGTGTCGTTCACCATTGTACTGGGATGATGTTTCAGAAGTACCTGAGTTGGGACCAGATTTGATTAGAGAGATGACTGAAAAAGTGAAAGTGATTCAGCAGAGAATGCGAACAGCACAGCATAGGCAAACCAAATATGCGAATACCAGACGACGACCTTTGAGTTTTGAAACAGGGGACAGAGTATTCTTGAAAATTTCTCCTTTCAAGGGTACAATCAGATTTGGAAAACGAGGAAAATTGTCTCCTCGATTCATTGGTCCTTATGAAATTTTAGAGAAGATAGGTGATCTAGCATATCGACTAGCTTTACCTCCATCTCTGTCGGGTATACATGATTTTTTTCATGTATCTATGCTGAGGAAGTATATGCCTGATACTTCTCATATTATTCCTGCTGAAGAAGCTGAGTTGGATGAAACTTTGAGTTATTTTGAACAACCAATTCAGATTCTTGATCAAAAAGAAAAACAACTTCGAACGAAAGTAATTCCATTGGTGAAGATTCAATGGAATCGACATGAAGAAGCAACGTGGGAAGTAGAAGATGACATCAAACAACGATTCCCATATCTCTTCCAATAAGGTTAGATCTTGTTCAGCATCACTGTCTCCTTATGTTCATAGATAGATAGCGACTGCTGATGAGTTCGAGGACGAACTCGAATCTTAGAGGGGGAGAAATGTAATGCCCAGAATCATTAAGAAGAGGATTAGGGGAGTAATTTCGACAGTTACGAATTAATGAAGCTTGATTATGAGCTCGGATTTCTTCTGGAAGTGTTGGGTGATTCAGGAACTATGTATCGTTAAATCGCGCTAAGTGTGAGAACCAGACGAAGAAACCAGGCGAAGCAATTCGATAAAATCAGCAGCAGGTTACTGTAGCTCGCGACTGGTGGAATTTTGAAATTCAGTTGAGGCGTGAAGCGTTATTGTTTGGCTCAGCTGGAAACAAACGCGCGAATACAAGAGTTAATGCGAGAGCTCCACGTTTTGGTTACTGTTACGCACAAGGAATCAGCAGCAAGAGTTTCTCACACATCTGCTGGTTTATGTACCTGCTGGTTATCGATGTGTATCTGCTGGTTATTGATGCATCGGCTGATTGATGATGATGTAGGTGCGACGTCGTCGTTTTGGTAGTAAACGCAAATCAGTCGAGGGGAAAATGGTTCCAGCTGAGAGAATATACGACAGCGTTTTGACTTATGAATATGAGCCTCGATACGATGTCGTTTAGCAACCAGGCGAGGAATTGGAAATCAGTCGATAGATTGTTGTATCTGCTGATTATCCAGTCGAGGGAACAATGCGACACCGTTTTGATTATTAAACAGGAAATGTTGATACGATACCGTTTCGACTATTGTTGCGAAATCAGCCGTTGGAATAAGAAAGCAACCAGATGCTGGTTTCTTTGAATAAAGAGGTAGTACCAGCTGAGGATACGTAACGACGTCGTTGGAATTAGTTATAACGACATCGTTTTGGAGTTTTGAAATGTTGCGACTGGATTTATGTTGCGACTGGATTCCTGTTGTTGCGACTGGTTATTACTACAGCTGGTTGTTGCGTCTGCTGAAGAATAAGAGCATGATATTCGAACAGCAACTGAGGACGATCAACAGCAGTTGAGGAATCTGTTTATCGTTATCTACTTTCGAAGCGGTGGGAGTATATCCCATTTGAATACTCAGCATGACACGTGGAACTCGAATTGAATACGTTGGAAATGCTGCAGAAATACAGAGATTGTTGTCTATAAATAAGAGTGAATTTGAAATACTGAGAACATATTGATTTCAGCTATCGACCTTTGAGCTTGCGAGTATCTCTGGAAGTGAGGAGCATAGCTTAAGAACACTGATTGAAGTATTTGAAAACAGATGAACAAAGGTATAATCTGACAGAAGAGTCAGGAACTAGATTACTCGAGAATGATACTTCTTGAGTATTCCGCTGAAATCACATACATATTTGATTACTGTTCTTGATTTAGAACTTGAGTTATGTGTGTGTCGATCCATCACAGATAGTGGATCTTTTATATTTGCATGAGTTTGCATATTGAAGAGAATTGAATTGATTCTAATGCCCAGGACTGAGTTGGCCTGATTTTCGAAGCCGGAGATGGTTTCGATAGATGAATATTCATGTCAAGATCGGATACGAATCTTGATGGCGTCGAACTGATATGGAATCAATTCTGAGATTGAAGAGGAGAACTAGAATCATTTCATGTCATTGCATTTGTTTACAGTTGATAAACTGTTGTGCGTTTTATTGTTATTATGCGTACCTGCTGATTATATTGAGATGATTCTCACCGGAGTTTATCCGGCTGTTGTTTTGTTTTGTATGTGTGCATGACAACAGGAAGAAAGAACTAGTGGGGGAGCAACTACGGGTAACGAGAGATAAACTACCTAGACGCTGGATCAGCAGCAGGAAGAATAAACATCAGCTGATAGTTTAGATGCTGGACCAATTGGTCTTAGGTTGCTCAAGTCTGGTTTTGAATATAAGATATAAGCGTGTACTAGTGAACTTAGCTTGTAACCGCTGTAAACTTTGAAGTATTTGTGTAAATGAAACATGTTTACGCTACCAGCTGAACTTATTATGCTTCTGCTGATTTACGCTTCTGCTGGTTGAAAATATTTTTTTTTTGTAAGTTGTGTATAAACCAGATTAGATTGTTAAACTTGTTTAGTTTACATTAATAACCCACTGATTAAGACTAGAAGATTAATTGTGAGCAGAGAGCCTCACATTTCTATTTCTTAACTTGCGGTTCTCTCTTAAAATAATCTTCACTGGAGCTTCTTCGTAAGTCAGATCAGGCGCAAGCTGGATAAGCTCGTACCTTAATACATGCGAAGGGTTCGAAATGTATTTCCTGAGAGCTGATATATGAAATACATTGTGAACTGCTGACAATTGTGGGGGCAAAGCTAGACGATAAGCTAAAGTCCCGATTCTTTCCAGTATTTCAAATGGTCCAATATATCTGGGACTCAGTTTGCCTTTTCGTCCAAATATCATTACACCCTTCATAGGTGCTACTTTCAGAAATACATGATCTCCTACTTTGAAATTCAACTCACGGCGATGGCTATCAGCATAGCTCTTTTTTCTACGCTGTGCCGTTTTCATTCGATCACGTATTCTTTTGATAGCTTCTGTAGTCTGTTCTATAATAACAGGTCCTATCTCTGATCTTTCACCTGCATCATCCCAATGTATCGGTGATCTACACTTTCTGCCATACAATGCTTTGTATGGAGCCATCCTATTGAAGCCTGATAACTATTGTTGTACATGAACTCAACTAAGGGCAATTTAGAATCCCAGATTTCTGCAAAGTCTAGAGTACACGCACGAAGCAAATCCTCTAGTGTTTGAATCACTCTTTCCGATTGTCCATCAGTTTGAGGATGGAAAGCTGTATTGAAGGTTAACTTAGTTCCCATGGCTTTATGTAATCTCTTCCAAAACATAGAAGTGAATCTGGGATCTCGATCTGATACTATAGAACTTGGAATTCCATGTAGTTTCATTATTTATTTCACATACATATCTGCATACTTATTCAAATCATACGTCGTTTTTACTGGTAAGAAGTGAGCTGACTTGGTTAATCTATCAATAATAACCCAAATAGAGTTAAATCCATGGAGTGTCTTTGGTAAACCCACTACGAAATCCATCGCTATGTTATCCCATTTCCATACTGTTACAAGGAGAGGTTTTAACATCCCAGCTGGTCTCTGATGTTCTGTTTTTACTTGTTGGCATGTTAAACACTCATAAACAAAATTGGAAATATCTCGTTTCATTCCTGGTCACCAAAAAAACTGTTGTAAATCTTTATACATTTTCGTTCCTCCTGGGTGAATTGAATATGGAGTGTTATGGGCTTCTTTCATAATCTCAATACGCAAGTTATCAATTCGCGGTACCCATAACCTATCCTGGTATTTCACAATTCCTTCTACTGTAGTATAAAGATTTCCATCTCTTTCTTCATCTTGCTGCTTTCATTTAAGTAGTTTTTCATCCCTCATTTGACTATCTCTAATCCGATCCTTCAATGTAGATCGGATTGTAAGAACATCTAGTCTAGCAGCATAAGTTTGTGTAACTACTTCCAACTCAAATCTTTCGATTTCTGTCGCTAATGGTATCTGAACTGGAAGTTGAGCTAATCCCACCGCTCTTCTACTTAGTGCATCAGCTACTACGTTAGCTTTGCCAGGATGATAGCTACACAATCGTAGTCTTTAACCAGTTCGAGTCATCTTCTTTGCCTCATGTTAAGCTCCTTCTAGGTAAATATGTATTTGAGGCTTTTGTGGTCTGTAAAAATTTCGCATTTTCCCCATAAAGATAGTGTCTCCAAATATTCAATGCGAAAACCACTGCTGCTAATTCAAGGTCATGCGTAGGATAATCTTTTCGTGAATCTTCGCCTAGAAGCATAGGCAATCACTCTCTTATCTTGCATCAAAAAATCACCAATCCTGCCTTCGATGCATTCGTGTAGATCATGAAATTCCCTTTTCCTGATGGCAATGTTAAAACAGGGGCTTCTATCAATGCCTGCTTTAACCTCTCAAAGCTGGATTGGCATCATGGGGACCAATCGTACTTAACATCCCTCTTGGTCAATGACATTAAAGTAACAGCTATTTTGGAAGATCCCTCTATAAAACGCCGATAATAACCTGCGAGACCTAAGAAACTTCGAACCTCTGATATGCTCTTAGGTACAAGCCATTCCCGAAATGCTTCTACTTTGGAGGGATCTACTTCTACTCCATTCTTAGAAATGATATGATCGAGAAACAAAATCTTTTCAACCCAGAATTCACATTTACTAAACTTAGCAAATAATTGCTTAGTCCCCAAAATTTGAAGTATCACTCTGAGTTGGTTAGCGTGCTCTTCTCTAATCTTATAGTAAATGAGAATATCATCTATGAAAACAATCACGAATCTATCTAGAAAAGGTTGGAATACTCTATTCATTAAATCCATGAACACAGAAGGCGCATTAGTTAACTCAACGGCATCACTAGAATTCGTAATGGCCATATCGTGTTCTAAAAGCTGTCTTATATACGTCTGCATCTTTTACTCTAAGCCGGTGATAACCAGACGGAGATCGATCTTCGAAAATACAGCAGCTCCTTGAAGTTGATCAAATAAATCATCTATCCTAGGGAGAGGATATTTATTCTTAACAGTTAACTTGTTCAACTCCCTATAATCTATACACAAACGCATACTACTGTCTTTCTTCTTGACAAATAAAACTGGAGCTCCCCAAGGTGATGTACTGGGATGGATGAAACCTTTATCCAATAAATCTTGGATTTGGTCTTTCAATTCTTTCATCTCCTTAGTAGCAAGTCTATACGGCGGCTTAGAAACTGGAGCATCTTCGGCTACTAAATCAATAGTGAATTCTAACTCCCGATCTGGTGGCAAACCGGATATGTCTTCTGGAAATACGTCAGGAAATTCATTCACTACTTCAACGTCTTCCAGTCTAATCTTCTTAATTTCCACTACTGATGAAGCACTAACTAGGAATCCTTGATATCCCTTCCTTAAATAGCTCTGGCTTTCAAAGCCAATATCACTTAGGAATTCTATCAAGTCTACCAGCTTGGAACAAAAATGAGCTCCCGCTGGGTGGTTTAACCTTGACAGTTCTTTGCTTAAAATCTATAATTGTTCCATACTTGGTCAACCAATCCATTCCCAATATTAAATCGAACTCAATCATAGGTAATACTATCATATCTGCATAAACAATATTCCATTGCAGTTCAAGTTCTATGTTGCGAAGAATATTATTGGTAAATAAAATGTCTCCCGAGGGAATTTTAACGCAATATCCTACCTCTAATACTTCTGATGGAAATGGTAAATTCTTAGCAAAATTTACTGATATAAAATAATGTGTTCCACCAGAATCTAACAAAGCTAAAGTGGACATACTGGCGACAACAATTTTACCTGTAATAACCGTCGAGTCTGGTTGAGCTTGTTCTCATGTCATCACATAAGCTCTACTAGTGATGAGTTGTTTGTTTTGAGGGCAAAAGTTAGCTATTTGACCTGGCTTGCCAAACTTATAACACCCATCCTGGCCAAAGTAACACTGGCCCGAATGATTCTTTTTGCAGGTTGGACACACTGACTTGTTCTTAGCTTTAGGAACTGTGGTGATAGGTTGAGCTACTATGGGCCCTTTTCCTTGAGGCCCTTGCTGATTGTTGTTTAGCTTCTTGGATTTTCTGTGGTACTTATTCATGAAGGCTTGACGCTTCAATTGTCGATCATCCTCAATCACCTTCCAATCCTGCTCATGTGAGGCTCTCTGCTCACAATTATTCTTCTAATCTCATCTTAGGGCGTTTAATTAGCGTTTAATTAAACCAACAAGTTTAAGTAGTAAAATCTGGTAATTTTTTTTTTTTTTAAATTGGTCCCCAAAGCTGGTCGTTGGTAACCGAACAGAACTATGTTTGTTTCCAAAAACTGGTTATTTATAAACAGAACATTTACTAGTACAACGGTTATTGCATGTTATATGTATCAATACAAGATCTAACCAGTAGTCACAAAACCAGATTTCATCAAACACTAACGCTAACTATTTCAAGACTATGCTAGCAGAAGATCTCTAGAGGTTCTTCTTATTTGTTGCCCTTTCATCTAGGTAGCCAGCTCTCACTACCCTTGCCCAATCAACTCAGCTCTCTTCTACCTGTTGTCATGCACACATACAAAACAAGACAACAGCCGGATAAATTTCGGTGAGAAACAATCTCAGTATAACCAACAGGTATATGCAATAGAATAAATAAATGTATATCAACATGTATCAATTCTAAAATGCAATGCAATGAATCTATCTCAATTCTTCGGTTCAGAATTGATTCCATTTCACATCAACGCTATCAAGATTCGTATCCGATCTTGACATGGATATCCATCTATTTAAGTTAACTCCAACTTCGAAAATCAGGTCATTTCAGTCCTGGGCATTAGAATCAATTCATATTCTCTTCGTGTTATGCAATATCATGCAAATATAAAAGATCCACTACCTGTGATGGATCGACACAAATAACTCAAGTTCTAAATCAAGAACAGTAATCAACAAGTATGTGATTTCATCGGGATAACTCAAGAAATCTCATTCTTGAGTAATCTAATCCCTGACTCTCACTGTTAAATTATACCTTTGCTACTCTCTGTTCGAATTCTTCAGATATCTCTTTCACTTTTTTTGTTCCTAGTAACTTCACAGAATCAACTCCTGAAGTCTGTAGCAAAAGTTACAAGGATTTCGAATTCAATCTTATTTATAACAACGATCTCTGTTTTCTGTGGAATTTCCAACGTAATCTGTATGAATTCCACGTGTCATGCGGAGTAGTTAAATACCAAAATAGGATATACTCACACCGCTTCAAAACAGATCTTTGCAACAATATATATCGTTAATCAGATTTCCCAACTGTTATTTAGACTTCAGTTGTTGTTTTGGATAACCAGCTGCTGAAATACTCACTCGCAATAATACCCAGACGTTGCGTTTCTTTAACATAAAAACGAGGATGTAATAATTAATCCAAACGACGTCGCAACACACCAACGGCTGGTTCCAAATCTCTACTTAAAGAACTCATCAGCTGGTCACACTAAAATACTTCATCGACTGGTCCCGCTAACTAATTAAAACGGTGTCGTATTACGGTTCCTGTTTCATAAATCAAAACGACGTCGCATTGCTCCCACTACTGGTTAAACCAGCAGATACCACAAACCATCGACTGGTTTCAAATCCCTAGACTGGTCGCTGCTTCACAAGCCAACGACTGGTTCACAAATCCCAAAAGCTGGACAACCAGACGTTGCATCAAAACTCTGCGTTCCAACTAATTCAAACGACGTCGCATAACTGACGTCATCAAATCCAGTCGCTAACTCTCTCGCAAAACCAGCTGCAAGCTACAGGAGAGTTGACTGGCGTTGACGTCTGGATTCCGCTACAATAGCGCTACTACTGGTCTTCGTAATACGACAACGTATTGCACTTATATTATCAACAACTGGTAAGATTCTAACAGCTTTCGCCAAAACGACCACGTTTCATTATCTGGTCGCAATAACTTACGCAACGCACCAGACTTCACCAAAACGGCATCGTTTCTCTTCTAAACACATGGAAAAACAGATTCCTCCCGAAATTCATTAATTCAACTTTGAATCTCAACCAGATTTCACCTGGAAGAAGTTCAATTCGAAACATAACATTTCCAGAAGAAATCCGAGAATCCTCAACCAGACTTCATCAAAATCTAACGTCCGGAAATTTCAAATTTACTTAATCACTACATAATAATCTTGGGCATTACATTTCTCCCCCTCTAAAATCTGAGTTCGTCCTCGAACTCATCAGCAGTCTCTATATGCGCATAAAAAAATAATGATATGACAGAGTCTGAATAAGAGCTAACCTCATTGGAAAAGATAGGGAAAGCGTTGTTTCATATCTTCCTCAACTTCCCATGTAGCTTCTTCAACTCCATGTCCATTCCATTGAATCTTCACCAATGGAATAATCTTAGTTCGGAGTTGTTTTTATTTTCGATCAAGAATCTGTATCGGCTGTTCGAAATAACTCAAAGTTTCATCGAGTTCAGCTTCTTCAGCAGAAATAACATGAGATACATCAGGCAGATATTTCCTTAGCATAGATACATGAAAGACATCATGTATACTAGCAAGAGATGGAGGTAATGCCATTCGATAAGCGAGATCGCCTATTTTCTCAAGAATTTCATAAGGACCAATGAATCTCGGAGACAATTTTCCACGTTTACCAAATCTGATTGTACCCCTGAAAGGAGAAATCTTCAATAATACTTTGTCCCCTGTTTCAAAACACAAAGGTCTACATCTGGTATTTTCATATCTGGCTTGCCTATGCTGCCGCTGTTCTCATTTTCTGCTGAATCAACTTCACCTTCTCAGTCATTTCTCTAATAAAATCTGGTCCCAATTCAGGTACCTCCGATACATCATCCCAATATAATGGTGAACTACATTTCCTTCCATACAACGCTTCAAACGGAGCCATTTCGATATTGGTTTGATAGCTGTTGTTGTATGAAAATTCCACCAGTGGTAATGAATCTTGGCATGCAATACCAAAGTCCAGTACTACTGCTCTAAGCATATCCTCAAGAGTTTGAATGGTTCTTTCAGATTTTCCATCGGTTTGAGGATGATATGCAGTGCTCAAATGCAATTTTGTGCCTAGAGCTTGTTGCAGACTATTCCAAAAGTGTGAAGTAAATCGTGGATCTCTATCAGAGACAATTGATTTTGGCACACCATGAAGTCTGACCACTTCTTTAATGTAGAGATCTGCCATTTGATCATATCGATAGGTCATTCGATATGGAATAACACAAGCAGATTTCGTCAACCTATAGATAATTACCCAAATAGCATCACAACCTCGGGATGATTTTGGTAACTTCGTTACAAAGTCCATAGAAATGTGGTCCCATTTCCATTCAGGAACTGACAAAGTTTGTAGTAACCCAGCAGGTTTTTTCCTTTCAGCTTTCACCTGTTGACAATTCAAGTACTTCGAGACAAAATTAGTCACATCAGACTTCATTTGTTTCCACCAGTACTGTTTTTTTAGATCATTGTACATCTTTCTACCCCCAGGATGCACACTGAATGTACTTCTATGGACTTCATTCAAGATCTGGTGTCTCAATTCTAAAACATCTGGAACAACAAGTCTATTATTCACATATAAAATATTATCAGCGCTCACTCTATATTCCGACTGATGTCCCGATTTGACCATTTCAACAGATTTCTGGATATCCAAATCCTTCTTTTGTGCTTCTTTAATCCGAATCAATAGTTCGGGTTCAGCTATGATGGCACAAATTCTCATTGGCTTCACATCTGTTTCAAACAAATATCCAGAAGTACAGCAATCCTCTATTAAACTAGATACACCTATCGTAGTCAAGGACAAAGCACAAACTTGTCTACTAAGAGCATCGGCTGTTGCATTGGATTTCTCGGGATAGTATTTGATTTCGCAATCAAAATCTTTCAATAAATCCAGTCATCTTCGTTGCCTCATATTTAATTCAGACTGCGAAAACAGATACTTTAGAGAGCATCGGCTGTTGCATTGGATTTCTCGGGATAGTATTTGATTTCGCAATCAAAATCTTTCAATAAATCCAGTCATCTTCGTTGCCTCATATTTAATTCAGACTGCGAAAACAGATACTTTAAACTCTTGTGATCAGATAAGATCTCAAATTTTTCACCATAAAGATAATGTCGCCATATCTTTAACGCAAATACGATGGCTGCCAATTCAAGATCATGAATTGGATATCGAATCTCATGTGACTTCAGCTGTCTCGAGGCGTATGCAATCACATGTCCTCGTTGCATCAAAACACACCCTAATCCTTGGTGAAGCATCGCAATACACCACAAAATCACCAGTACCTGAAGGAATCTTCAAAACTGGTGCTGTCGTTAACCTCTTCTTCAATTCGAGAAAACTGTTTTCACAAGCCTCTGACCAAATAAATGGTGCATTCTTCTGTGTTAGTTGAGTTATAGGCTTTGCAATACTCGAAAAATCCTGGATAAACCGTCGATAATACCCTGCAAGACCCATAAAGATTCAAATTTCTGGTACAGATGTTGGTCTAGGCCAATTAATCACAGCCGCTATCTTACTTGGATCAACAGAAATACCATCTCCAGAAATGATATGGCCAAGAAAGATCACTTTTCGCAACCAAAACTCACATTTCAACAGTTTAGCATACAATTTCTCATCTCTTAGAGTTTGCAAAACGGTTCTGAGATGGTTCGCATGATCGTACATGTTCTTTGAATAAATCAGAATATCATCAATAAATATGATCACAAAATCATCAAGATATTTCTGAAATACCCTGTTCATCAAACTCATAAACACTGTCGGAGCATTTGTCAATCCAAACGACATAACGATGAACTCATAGTGACCATACCTCGTTCGAAATGCAGTTTTTGATATATCCTCATCTCTTACTCTCAATTGATGATATCCGGATCTCAAATCAATCTTGGAATATACTGACGTACGCTGCAACTGATCAAATAAATCATCTATTCGCGGTAAAGGGTATTTATTCTTATCTTTGCTTTATTCAATTTCCGGTAGTCAATACATAATCTCATTGATCCATCTTTCTTAATACCGGAGCGCCCCAAGGGGAAACACTTGGTCTAATGTACCCTTTGGCCAGAAGATCTTCAAGCTGCTCTTTCAATTCCTTCAATTCAATTGGTGCCATTCGGTACGGTGCTTTTGATATCGGTTGTGTACCTGGCATCAATTCAATACTGAAATCTACCTCTCGATATGGAGGCAATCCTGGAATCTCATCAGGAAAGACATCAGCAAATTCGCAAACTACTGGTATTTCAACCAGATTCGGGATATTCTTCTTCACATCTACTGCATAAATCAGGAATCCCTCTGCTCCTTTCTGTAATAGCTTCATCATAGAAATCACAGAAATCAAAGGAATTCTGGCTCGTGATCCCTTACCATAAAACTTCCATTCATCAATTTTCTCGGGTCTAATCGAACCACTTTCTAAAAACAATCCACTGTTTCCCTATACTTGGCTAACATATCTATGCCGATAATACAATCAAAATCAGACAACCCAAGCACAACACAATCAATCTCAATCTCATGACCCTCAAACTGTAGTATACAATGCTTAACAGCTTTTACTGATAGCATATCCCTTCCCAAAGGTGAAGAGATTAATACTACCTCAGTCAATGAGTCAATAGGCAACGAATGTGTCACAACAAAATGCTCAGAAATAAATGTGTGTGAAGCACCAGTATCAATTAATACATAGGCAGGATAACCACAAAGATAGCAATTACCTGCAATAACATCATCAGGGGATACCTGTGCTTGCTCTTCAGTCAATGCAAACAATCGTGCTTGTTGTTTAGGAGGTTGACTCACTGTTTGACTTCCTCCTTGTCTACCCTGTTGTTGATTCTGTGGTTGGAAAGAATGTACAGAATATGCTTGTCTTTCTGGTGGTGGCAGTGATCTCGATGCCCCAGTACTCTGTGAAATTCCAGCACCTCGTTGAGGACAGATTCTTGCAAAATGTCCAGGTTGATTACAAATGCGGCAAAGGCCAAACACTCCTCTAAACTGTTCAGTGTTGTGTTTGCCTCCACACTTGGTACAGTAATCACCAGATTTCTGTCCAGCTCCCAGTTGTTTGAATTCACTTGAACTGGAGGAGCTACTGGTACCTGAATGCTTGAATTGTTTTCCTTTTCCTTTAAAGAAATTTTTCTTTCCACTACCGCTGCTTCCAGCATCAAAACGAAGGGGTGGTGGAATCTGTGGGTTCTCCTGTGCTAATTTGGCTGCTGATGGCACAAATTACGCTCTTCGTTGCCTTAGAAATCCAGATTCTGCTCATTTTGCACGATTCAATGCATCGGCAAAAGTATTTTGTCGCCCTGTATTCACCAAAGTGAACACATCGGGATTCAAGCCATTGATAAACTGATCGGCTTGCGCTTCATCACTGATAGCAACATGTGGAGCGGATTTGAGCAAGCTTGTAAATTTGGCAACGTATTCTTCGATATTCAATTGACCCTGTTTCAAGTTTGCAAATTCTGCTCCTGTGTCCTTTCGATAAGAGACGGGAAAGAATCGTTGATAGAAGGCTGTTCTAAATACTGCCCAAGTAATCACAGTACCCTGATTTTCAAGTGCCTTCTTTGTTGCTATCCACCAACTTTTACCAAGACCATGAAACTGGTGTACTATCAATTTCACTCGACGATCATCGGTATAATCTAGTGCTTCAAATAACTGTTCTATGTCTTCTAACCAATTCTCACAATCTATTGCATTTTCTGTTCCTGTCAAGGTTGGTGGTTTAAAAGACTGAAATCGTTTCAACAATGTTTCCATCGAGGTTGCAGCTACATTCAATACATCAGTCGATGTACTACCCTGCTCTATTCGCGGAACTGTTCCAGTCTGCCGGGCAGTTGTTCTTCGAGGAGGCATATCTAAAAATTAGAGAGATTTGTTCACAATTCTTCATCATATCAATAACAAATCTCAGTCCCTCCTCTGATTATCACACATCAATGTGCTACTTCGCAAGAGATCGAGTTTTGATTCATACTTCATTCAATACATGCTACTAATCACTTCAAAGAGCATGTAATTCTCATAACTCTTCGGCATACTCTTACCATTTATTCACAGTAATCAAGTGATATAAATTCAAAACAATAAGACATATACCATGCAAGCACGTAATAAATCAATCGAAAACCTCGATCTACCCCACTCGTCTAGTTCAATAACTTAATGGTTTAGTGGGCTCTGATATCACCTGTTGTGAAGCTCTCTGCTCACAATTATTCTTCTAATCTCATCTTAGGGCGTTTAATTAGCGTTTAATTAAACCAACAAGTTTAAGTAGTAAAATCTGGTATATTTTTTTTTTAAATTTGGTCCCCAAAAGCTGGTCGTTGGTAACCGAACAGAACTATGTTTGTTTCCAAAAACTGGTTATTTATAAACAGAACATTTAGTAGTACAACGGTTATTGCATGTTATATGTATCAATACAAGATCTAACCAGTAGTCACAAAACCAGATTTCATCAAACACTAACGCTAACTATTTCAAGACTATGCTAGCAGAAGATCTCTAGAGGTTCTTCTTATTTGTTGCCCTTCATCTAGGTAGCCAGCTCTCACTACCCTTGCCCAATCAACTCAGCTCTCTTCTACCTGTTGTCATGCACACATACAAAACAAGACAACAGCCGGATAAACTCCGGTGAGAAACAATCTCAGTATAATCAACAGGTATATGCAATAGAATAAATAAATGTATATCAACATGTATCAATTCTAAAATGCAATGCAATGAATCTATCTCAATTCTTCGTCTCAGAATTGATTCCATTTCACATCAATGCCATCAAGATTCGTATCCGATCTTGACATGGATATCCATCTATCGAAGTTATCTCCAACTCCGAAATTCAGTTCATCTCAGTCCTGGGCATTAGAATCAATTCATATTCTCTTTGTGTTATGCAATATCATGCAAATATAAAAGATCCACTACCTGTGATGGATCAACACAAATAAATCAAGTTCTAAATCAAGAACAGTAATCAACAAGTATGTGATTTCATCGGGATAACTCAAGAAATCTCATTCTTGAGTAATCTAATCCCTGACTCTCACTGTTAAATTGTACCTTTGCTACTCTCTGTTCGAATTCTTCAGATATCTCTTTCACTTTTTTTGTTCCTAGTAACTTCACAGAATCAACTCCTGAAGTCTGTAGCAAAAGTTACAAGGATTTCGAATTCAATCTTATTTATAACAACGATCTCTGTTTTCTGTGGAATTTCCAACGTAATCTGTATGAATTCCACGTGTCATGCGGAGTAGTTAAATACCAAAATAGGATATATTCACACCGCTTCAAAACAGATCTTTGCAACAATATATATCGTTAATCAGATTTCCCAACTGTTATTTAGACTTCATCAGTTGTTGTTCTGGATAACCAGCTGCTGAAATACTCAGTCGCAATAATACCCAGACGTTGCGTTTCTTTAACATAAAAATGACGCCGTAATAATTAATCCAAACGACGTCGCAACACACCAACGGCTGGTTCCAAATCTCTACTGAAAGAACTCATCAGCTGGTCACACTAAAATACTTCATCGACTGGTCCCGCTAACTAATTCAAACGGTGTCGTATTACGGTTTCTGTTTCATAAATCAAAACGACGTCGCATTGCTCCCACGATTGGTTATACCAGCAGATACCACAAACCATCGACTGGTTTCAAATCCCTCGACTGGTCGCTGCTTCACAAGCCAACGACTGGTTCTCAAATCCCAAAAGCTGGACAACCAGACGTTGCATCAAAACGCTGCGTTCCAACTAATTCAAACGACGTCGCATAACTGACGTCATCAAATCCAGTCGCTAACTCTCTCGCAAAACCAGTTGCAAGCTACAGGAGAGTTGACTTGCGTTGACGTCTAGATTCCGCTACAATAGCGCTTCTACTGGTCTTCGTAATACGACAACGTATTGCACTTATATTATCAACAACAGGTAAGATTCTACCAGCTTTCGCCAAAACGACCACGTTTCATAATCTGGTCGCGATAACTTACGCAACGCACCAGACTTCACCAAAACGGCATCGTTTCTCTTCTAAACACTTGGAAAATTAGATTCCTCCCAAAATTCATTAATTCAACTTCGAATCTCAACCAGATTTCACCTGGAAGAAGTTCAATTCGAAACATAACATTTCCAGATGAAATCCGAGAATCCTCAACCAGACTTCATCAAAATTTAACGTCCGGAAATTTCAAATTTACTTAATCACTACATAATAATCTTGGGCATTACAGCTCAGCACGTAGGGATTTATTTACAGCTGCCCTGTAGTCAGCTGGTTCCGCAAGCCTAACATCGTGTCTTATCATCGGCTTCAACCCATTGATAAAATGTCGGAGTTTCACCTCCGCATTTGTTCCTATTAGAGTAACAAAGTAGCATCCTCTCTCAAATTTGCGGATATAATCCGTATTGGCATACCTTCTTGCTTAAGAGTTAAAAACTCATTCTGCAGTTCCTCCCTCACATCCACTGTGAAGTACAGATCATAAAACACCCGCTTAAACTCTTCCCAGGTGAGCATTGTCAATTCTACAGTCAATTTGGCCCCTTACCACCAGATCATTGCATCTCCTATCAGCATATAAATTGCACACCGAGATCTCTCCTGGTTAGTCAGGTGTAAATAATCAAATATGACTTCTAACGATTTGATCCAACTTTCTACTATCAACGGATCAGTTGAATCAGAAAATTATTGAGGTCGTTGTCTTCTAAACCTCTCATGTGGATCTTCACGACCAACTATTCTTCCTATTGGTTGACCATTTCCTGGATTGGTTGATCAACCAGACGGTCTAGTAATTGGGCCATGCTGGTTAGGATAGGGTTAAAACCCTCTCCTTATGTTGTACCTCTTCTTCCTCTACCTCTTCCTGCCATTGTCTGTATGGGTAACCTAAAACCACCACAATACTAATATGAGAGATTACTATATGCTAGAACATGAAATAAAACTCACAAGATGATAGAAGCGGCTGGCGTGAACTTTCTCAGACTGGGACAATGTTTATCTCAAGGACCATGCTATGATACCAATTGTAGCGATTGAAGTATTTCTAACTTGAATTAATAAGTTTTGGGGTTCGAAGTTAAGAATGCTAAAAGTTTGTACGTGGTTCAAAACAAACAACATACAAATTTCTGGACTGAATTGCAAAGAATAGAAATTTGTTTCATAGAACTGGAAAAAAATAGATTTATTCATATAACTACGTGGAATTCATACAACATTCTAAGGTACAATGTGGTTCAGATTCTATCAAAACAAGGAATTGGTAATCTGCATACTTTTAAAGTTGTAACTGAAATTTTTGTAGAACAAAGACAAAAGAAACTGAAATCAAAAGGAAGCTATTGTTCATGATAAACAGAACTGAACACAGAACTGAAACTGTTGTCCATGATAAACACCTCTGGTCTGTTCCAGCTCACACCATCCAGCTCCCTACTATTCATCACCTGCACTCAAGAAAACTAGTGACTCTAGGGGCTCAGCAAGTAAATCTGGAATAGCAAAAGCAGGCAATGCAAGCATATCAATAACTTTATCTGTACTAAAGTTCAAATCTAAACAAAGCGTATACTGAGTACTATAATTCGATAATCTGGAAACTGTAAACTGGGAAAGCTTGAAAAGCTGAACAACATAATCTGTTAATCTGGAAAACCTGAAAGCATAACTGCACATGTTTGAAAACATTTACTTGTTTTTAAAAGGAAGAATCTTATTTCTCAGAGTCGTGATTATAAATCACCATGTGCTCTGTTCTTATTTTTAATCGAAATATGGCTTATACACCTGTACGTAGGTCAACGTCGTTTGATCAAACTGTATTTTGATCAAGCATATCAATAACTTTATCTGTACTAAAGTTCAAATCTAAACAAAGCGTATACTGAGTACTATAATTCGATAATCTGGAAACTGTAAACTGGGAAAGCTTGAAAAGCTGAACAACATAATCTGTTAATCTGGAAAACCTGAAAGCATAACTGCACATGTTTGAAAACATTTACTTGTTTTTAAAAGGAAGAATCTTATTTCTCAGAGTCGTGATTATAAATCACCATGTGCTCTGTTCTTATTTTTAATCGAAATATGGCTTATACACCTGTACGTAGGTCAACGTCGTTTGATCAAACTGTATTTTGATATTGGAACTGGAATAAATCCCAAACATCGCAATTAAAGGGTATGCAGTTCGTCAACCACAATTTCCTTCCGATTTGAAAGGGGCACACTGGTTCGTCAGCCAGCGTCCTCACCCTTTTCATATATACCATCTGTATATATGCCATAATCTCTTAACATTATGTAAAACTTTCTTTTCTTTCTGTACTATCTTTTCTTTCTTTTCAATAACTTGCTTTTCTTGCGTTTCTTGATTTGAAACAGATCACTGTTGAGTATGGTTTGTTGTTTTAAAACCCTTTTGATGTTCAAAAACTATTGGGAATTCATGAGATTTCAATCGAAGAAGAAAACTGAAAACAACTCTGAGTATGAACAGTACGCAAGCATACCAGCTTTTAGTAGAAAATAAGATCTGGACTGTTTGGTCAACTCAGACTTGGAAAAGTCAACATGAATTAAATGAACAGTTCAGATTTCGATGGTCAAACGAGGTCAACTCATACTTGGAAAATCAAATCAGATCACAATGTAAAACAGTTCCAAGAAAAGAATCAGATTTCGAACTTAGCTTGAAATATCTTAACTTAGAAGGTTTCCTTAATCTGAAGAAATCAAAAATATCTAAGGAAAACTCCAGAAACAAGAATGATGAAGCTACTTGTAAGATACTAAGGCAAAAATACCAAAGCTGTTTGTAAGCTACTGATGAGCTGCTTTGAATAATATCCCAGAAAACCAAGGAAGAAACAAGAATGAACATCATAAAACATTTTCTAACAACTTTTCTGAATTAAAATATTAGCAAACCCATACTTTCTACATAAAACATCATAACTTCATTCTGCGTTTGAAGAACATCAAATACAGTTCTCAAACCTTTTAAAACGCATACAAACATGCAACAAAAACAATATATGCTTTCATGAGTGTAGCAAGAAATAGAGTTTACTTTCCTCTTCAATGATAAAAAATACTGCAAACTTATCTGGCCTGGATCAACACACAATCCAATTACTTCATGTGAAAAGTTTTCAAAACTTTGTTCGGTTTTCTTGCAGAGAGCACCACTTGTGAAAAGTGTAATATTTGAGAATGAAATATGTATGAAGTGTTTCAACAGCTTTTATATGAAATCTTAAGTCTAATAATTGAACACATTTTCTTTCAAAAGTACTAAAAATACTTTAAAAAGTGCTACTCTAATTTTAACAACAACTAAAGATGCAAACCGAACGATTTTTATTTAAAAGAGGAAATAAATCGGGTTGTCTGGACCAGCTGGACAGCTCTTGCAACCGTGTCTCAAATCAGAAAAATCAACTATATACAAGCTGATTAACAACAGCATTTCAAATAGATCTCTCAATTCTTTAAACTTTCTAATTGTGGATTTAAATGTTTCTGGGCGTTACAAATCTGTTTTCCATCCCTTTGCTATTCCAACAACTCAGAGTTCCGTCCCATAACAGCTCACTCCTAATCCATTCTATGTCCAAATCCGAAGATCATCAACAGCTTAGACCAATTCTCCTAAGCTGAATACCCGACAGTTCACGTCTCCCTTGA